>CM060123.1:28705844-28908344 GCA_030522415.1 Channallabes apus | reverse complement strand
GTGGATAATGGCTCTCACTGTGGTTCGCTGGAGTCCCAAAGCTTTAGAAATGGCTTTATAACCTTTACCAGACTGATAGATCTCAATAACTTTTGTTCTCATTTGTTACTGAATTTCTTTGGATCTTGGCATGATGTCTAGCTTTTGAGGTGCTTTTGGTCTACTTCTCTGTGTCAGGTAGCTCCTATTTAAGTGATTTCTTGATTGAAACAGGTGTGGCAGTAATCAGGCCTGGGGGTGACTACAGAAATTGAACTCAGGTGTGATAAACCACAGTTAAGTTATTTTTTAACAAGGGGGGCAATCACTTTTTCACACAGGGACATGTAGATTTGGAGTTTTTTTTCTCCCTTAATAACGTAAACCTTCATTTAAAAACTGCATTTTGTGTTCAATTATGTTATCTTTGACTAATAGTTAACGGTTTTTGATAAGCAGAAACGTTTAAGTGTGACAAACATGCAAAAGAATAAGAAATCAGGAGGGGGGCAAATAGTTTTTCACACCACTGTATACACTCACACACACATATATACACTCACACACACATATATATACACTCACACACACATATATATACACTCACACACACATATATATACACTCACACACACATATATATACACTCACACACACATATATATATATATACACTCACACACACATATATACACTCACACACACATATATACACTCACACACACATATATACACTCACACACACATATATACACTCACACACACATATATATACACTCACACACACATATATATACACTCACACACACATATATATACACTCACACACACATATATATACACTCACACACACATATATATACACTCACACACATATATATATATATATATACACTCACACACACATATATACACTCACACACACATATATACACTCACACACACATATATATACACTCACACACACATATATATATATATACACTCACACACACATATATATACACTCACACACACATATATATATATATACACTCACACACACATATATATACACTCACACACATATATATATATATACACTCACACACACATATATACACTCACACACACATATATATACACTCACACACACATATATATATATATATATACACACTCACACACACATATATACAGTGGTGTGAAAAACTATTTGCCCCCCTCCTGATTTCTTATTCTTTTGCATGTTTGTCACACAAAATGTTTCTGATCATCAAACACATTTAACTATTAGTCAAAGATAACACAAGTAAACACAAAATGCAGTTTTTAAATGCGGGGTTTTATTATTTAGGGAGAAAAAAAATCCAAACCTACATGGCCCTGTGTGAAAAAGTAATTGCCCCCTGAACCTAATAACTGGTTGGGCCACCCTTAGCAGCAATAACTGCAATCAAGCGTTTGCGATAACTTGCAACGAGTCTTTTACTGCGCTCTGGAGGAATTTTGGCCCACTCATCTTTGCAGAATTGTTGTAATTCAGCTTTATTTGAGGGTTTTCTAGCATGAACCGCCTTTTTAAGGTCATGCCACAACATCTCAATAGGATTCAGGTCAGGACTTTGACTAGGCCACTCCAAAGTCTTCATTTTGTTTTTCTTCAGCCATTCAGAGGTGGATTTGCTGCTGTGTTTTGGGTCATTGTCCTGCTGCAGCACCCAAGATCGCTTCAGCTTGAGTTGACGAACAGATGGCCGGACATTCTCCTTCAGGATTTTTTGGTAGGCAGTAGAATTCATGGTTCCATCTATCACAGCAAGCCTTCCAGGTCCTGAAGCAGCAAAACAACCCCAGACCATCACACTACCACCACCATATTTTACTGTTGGTATGATGTTCTTTTTCTGAAATGCTGTGTTACTTTTACGCCAGATGTAACGGGACACGCACCTTCCAAAAAGTTCAACTTTTGTCTCGTGGGTCCACAAGGTATTTTCCCAAAAGTCTTGGCAATCATTGAGATGTTTTTTAGCAAAATTGAGACGAGCCTTAATGTTCTTTTTGCTTAAAAGTGGTTTGCGCCTTGGAAATCTGCCATGCAGGCCGTTTTTGCCCAGTCTCTTTCTTATGGTGGAGTCGTGAACACTGACCTTAATTGAGGCAAGTGAGGCCTGCAGTTCTTTAGATGTTGTCCTGGGGTCTTTTGTGGCCTCTCGGATGAGTCGTCTCTGCACTCTTGGGGTAATTTTGGTCGGCCGGCCACTCCTGGGAAGGTTCACCACTGTTCCATGTTTTTGCCATTTGTGGATAATGGCTCTCACTGTGGTTCGCTGGAGTCCCAAAGCTTTAGAAATGGCTTTATAACCTTTACCAGACTGATAGATCTCAATTACTTTTGTTCTCATTTGTTCCTGAATTTCTTTGGATCTTGGCATGATGTTTAGCTTTTGAGGTGCTTTTGGTCTACTTCTCTGTGTCAGGTAGCTCCTATTTAAGTGATTTCTTGATTGAAACAGGTGTGGCAGTAATCAGGCCTGGGGGTGACTACAGAAATTGAACTCAGGTGTGATAAACCACAGTTAAGTTATTTTTTAACAAGGGGAGCAATCACTTTTTCACACAGGGCCATGTAGATTTGGAGTTTTTTTTCTCCCTTAATAACGTAAACCTTCATTTAAAAACTGCATTTTGTGTTCAATTATGTTATCTTTGACTAATAGTTAACGGTTTTTGATGAGCAGAAACATTTAAGTGTGACAAACATGCAAAAGAATAAGAAATCAGGAAGGGGGCAAATAGTTTTTCACACCACTGTATACACTCACACACACATATATATATATATATATATATACACTCACACACACATATATATACACTCACACACACATATATATACACTCACACACACATATATATATATATATACACTCACACACACATATATATACACTCACACACATATATATATATATACACTCACACACACATATATACACTCACACACACATATATATACACTCACACACACATATATATATATATATACACTCACACACACATATATACACTCACACACACATATATACACTCACACACACATATATATACACTCACACACACATATATATATATATATATACACTCACACACACATATATACACTCACACACACATATATACACTCACACACACATATATACACTCACACACACATATATACACTCACACACACATATATACACTCACACACACATATATACACTCACACACACACATATATACACTCACACACACACATATATACACTCACACACACACATATATACACTCACACACACACATATATACACTCACACACACACATATATACACTCACACACACACATATATACACTCACACACACACATATATACACTCACACACACACACACACACTCTCTCCGTCTTTTTACAGACCATCATTACACTAGTCTTATTTGTACGTGTGTATGGCGATGCTTACTCGTGTGTTTATCTCCTCAGGTACGCTGTGATGGTGGATCCAGGAATGAACCTCGGCCAGCTCCTCCTTCTGCTCCTGCGTGAACCACGGCTGCATGGGCTGCAGGAGGAGCAGCTTCTCCCGGTCCTCCTTCAGAACCTGTGCCTGGTCCCTGTACACACGTATAAGCACATAGAATAAGGGCTCAGACATTTGCGCGCACACACGCACACACACACACACACACACACACACACACACACACACACACACACACACACACACACACACACACACACGCGTTTGAGATTCAAATTGCGGACTATCGCTGGAATCTCTTTTCACTGTTACGCTGACGACACCCAGATCTATTTGTCTTTAAAGAAAAAACACACTAAAAATGAAATCAAGTCCCTTATAGCTTGTTTAGATGACATTAAAGCATCGATGTCTCTAAATTTTCTCAAATTAAATGAAAATAAAACTGAAATTGTGGCCTTCGGAAAAATGGATTCCTTGTGTGCTCCTGTGCTACACTGTGCTCCATTAACGAACTACCGTAAACCATTTGTAAGAAACTTAGGCGTAATATTTGATAACGATTTTAAATTTGATAAACAAATAAACTCAGTGGTTAAATCTAGTTTCTTCCAACTGAGAATTTTAGTTAAGATTAAGCCTTTTTTATAATTCACAAATTTTGAGAAAGTAATTCACGCTTTGATTTCATCTCGACTTGATTACTGTAATGCGTTATATACAGGAATCTAAGGTGGCCCTGAAGTGCAAAACAAATGAACAAAACCCAAAACAAAATAACAAATTCAAAACAAAAACAAAATGGAAAACAAAATAACTAATTAAAAAACTAAATATCAAAACCCAAAATAAAATAACAAAACCCAAAACTAAATAGTTTTTTTGTTTTGGGTTTTGATATTTTGTTTTCGGATTTGTTAATTTGGTTCTGAATTTGTTAATTTGTTTTCCGTTTTGTTAATTTGTATTGCACTTCTCGGCCAGTCAGATACAAACCGGAACTAGGTATAGTTTGCGAATGGAATTCTTACCGCTGGTTGGATGAGATTAAATTAACAAAACCCAAAACAAAAAAACAAAACCCAAAACAAAAAAACAAAACCCAAAACAAAAAAACTAATTAGTAATATTTTGTTTTGAGTTTTGATATATTGTTTTTGAATTAGTTATTTTGTTTTCCGTTTTTGTTCATTTGGTTTTGACTATATTTTGTTTTGGGTTTTGTTATTTTGTTTTTTTTTCAGTTTTGTTCATTTGTTTTGCACTTCAGGGCCACCTTAGATTCCTGTATATAACGCATTACAGTAATCAAGTCGAGATGAAATAAAAGCGTGAATTACTTTCTCAAAATTTGTGCACTTTGTACAGCACTTTGGTCAACTTCGGTTGTTTTTAAATGTGCCATAAATAAATTTGACTTGACTTGACTGCCAGTCTAGAGAGTTTCGTAATGAGCTTCAGGCTACTTCTCGGTCAGTCTACTTCTCCATCCACAGTCTGCTCTACGTGTGTTAAGTCACCTCAGCGTGCTGATCAGTGATGGAAACGGTCACCTGGATTCACCTACCTCAGGGAGAAACAGTGCAACGAGACTACTACCTTGGAGAGAACTACCTCAGCAAGTGTGACTCTCTCCCCTGTGGACAGAGATGACCCAGACAGTAATGTTCCTCTTACATTCTCACAGAAGCGACGAGGTGCTCCAGCTTACAGAGACACACCCTACAGGCCTGTCTGGGCTCGGGTACCTGGGACGAATCTGATAGGTCATCATGACCGGCTCTGGTGTGTGCCGGATCATGGTCCACAGCGAGTTCTCCACACATTTGTTGAAGCTGGATCGTTCTGGTGCATCCTGGCTCTTCCTGGCCTTATGGGATCTGTTGGATGAGTCGTTGCTGGCGAAGTACTTGCTGCTGTTACTGCTTCCTGTTGGTGAGGGACAGTTAAAAAAGTACAACAATCAGGTGCTATAGCTTGTCCATTCCAGTGTTTGTTGCTTAAATCACACCCCAAAAACATACACACCTCACTGCCAGTGCAAGAGCTTCCTAAACTAACGATCATGAAAAAGGAGAAGATTGGATGGATGCTAGTGATCTAGACATCGCCGCTTTCTAACTCTTTCACTGACTTTAAAATGTCTGACCCCGGCTCTATTAAGATTTGCTCAAAAACAAAAGCTATACACTGCGATTTGTACGGCTCTATACGTTCACTATAATTCTGTGATTTCACTGTGTACCTGTATGGCTAGTGGAGATACCGTTAGAGTCCAGACCTGAACCTGAACCCAGAGAACCCCCGGATTCTCCTGATCCGCTACCCGAGGCGTTGGAGCCGGTTCCGGAGCGAGCGTCCTCATGCAGCAGCAGGTCCAGCAGCACGCCGGAGGTGGACTGAGCGTCCTCCTGATTACCCGGGTCACTGGGAGCACCCTCCTTCAAAGCAGAGAATTACAATCAGTCAAAGTCTTGATCATAAAACACTGTTTTCCAGTGCAATCACAACTAGTTACGAGTTTTCCTTCTATAAAAAAAAAACATATGGTTGATATTAATATTGACTATATTATTTATAACATCTCAAAAGTTTATTCTGAGAGTCTAACCTCCTTAGCGTGCTGCTGGTGCAGACTTTCAGCTCGGCCTGCGTTGCTCTGTGGGGCGTTCGGTTTGGGGAGCTCCTCCTGTAGCAGGTTGAGCTGTAGTGGACTGCTGGACCTGGAACTGGAAAACAGTGCTGTGGGCTGAGCACCGTCCACGTCCTCCTCCGGCCACGGGGATGAAACGGGCGACGACAGCAACTCTCCTGAAGCTGAGGGCACTGAGATGGGGCCAGGCTGAGCAGGTGGATTGTCCATCAGGGACATGTAGGAAAGATGGGGAAATGGAGGAGGCACTAATCCAGGTGCAGCTGCACTCGGTACACCTGGCATGCCTGGTACTACCTGGGGATAGAGAGGGTAGTTGGCAGGGTAGGGCATGATGACGGCCACGACGGGAGACATGAAAGGATTCATGACCTGCACGACTGTCTGTGCCTGGTCAGGCTGCACCACAGGAGGCTGCATGGCACCAGCCTGAGGTGGGACGGGGTAGTACGGGGGCTGAATGGGCATAACCACAGGCGAGAAAAAATTTGGGTTGGGTTTGGAAGATTCAGACGAGGAGTTATTAGGAGCAGATGACTCTATCGGCAGGAACCGTCCAGGCCGTGAGCCGTCACTGTCGGATGAGGCCTGAGGCTTCGCACGCTTGTGTCTGGGTTTGCCTGAGTGGGATCTGTTCCAGTCTCCTGTGCTCAGGGGCCTCATGACGTAATCGCCTACAAGAGAAGAAGACATAGCAGTGTGGGGTTAGTGAGATTTCTAAAAAACAGGACGTTTTAGTTTGGCTGGCTAGCTAAGCCATCCAAAAATATTTTTTACTTTTATTGGGTGCTAGCATGAAGATAAAACTTAAATATGGCTTTCAAAAGAAATGAGCTATTTTTGTTATTTTGTAACAAATATTTTAATTAGGAAAATTAGGCTACTTATAATTAAGAAACTTGGAAACAAAGCATTCCATTACATTTATTAAAGTGTTTTATTACATATTATTTCAAATTATTTTCTCCTTCATTGGTCTAAAACATTTATAAACATCAGGAGAAAAATTCTTATAGTTTTGACCTACAAAGCGACAGTATCTCAGGATGGGCGGGGCTTGGTCAATATAGTACATTTTAAAGCATATTTCAAGAATAGCATCATATGATATCGAATACACAACAGGGTGAACAATAAAAAAAAAAAAACTACTCAGTGTCAACGGTGATTTAAAATCATTTCTGAGCATCTGCACACCTCTGTGGTTGGAGTGCGCCATGCTGCTGTTGTCCTGTTGGAGGTAGGAGCTATACGGGCTCTCTAGGATGCGATGCCTGAAGCGGTCCACATACTCCTGCTCCTCTTTCTGCGTGTGTGCGGACAGCACCTCCTTGGTCAGCCCCACAACTCTGTGGAACTCTTCAGGAGCCATCGTGGTGGAGCTGGGGACCGGGCGTGATGGCCCGGGAACTGGGTCGGCCGGTTCGCTTCCCATCGGAGCATCCTCTAGAGCGGTCACTTCTGAAACACAGAGACAGTGAGAACAGTCAACACACCTGCCTGTGTTTAGTAATCATATAATTTATAAGTACTAACCAGATTCAGGCTGAGGAACATGCACGATGGTGCTGCTGTAGCTGCATTGGCTGGTCATCGACACTACGCTCATCGCCTTAGTGGACAGAGTGATGTCAGTTAGTGGAGCCCCAACCACGGCTGCTGTCGCTGCAGATTCGGCTGAAACCTGACTCTCCAGACCAGCAGCACTAGCTTCCATGGTCGCCTCTATAAAGAAGAGGTTTTATTAACAATACAGGGACATTATAAACACACACACGGTTCCTGTTGCAGCGCTTTACCATTAGTCCTGTCCTCCAGTGGAGCTGCTGGGGTCTTGTCTTCCTCGGATGTGGTAGAAGAAGAGGATGTAGCGATGGATAAGGATTCACTTTTCCGTTTTAGAGCAGGAGCACTGCAGCTCTCCAAATATCTGCAGGAAGTGAAGAAGAAAAAAAATCCTTGAAGCAAAGTTAAGAAGAGATCAGAAAGGTGCTATTTATGAAATATATGAAAGAGGACATTTCGATGGATCCTGATAAATATGAAATAATGTAACTAATAAAAAAAGTACGAGTTAATTCTTAATTATTCCGTTTCCCATTTTTAGTATTTCCAAAAATCAAAGCAATTTGTCTAATTAGTTTCTATGCATTTATACCTTCATTCATTAGGTTAAAAAAAATCACTTAATCATCACTTAATCAACCTCCTCTGTAAATCTCTCTCTCGCTTCGCTTTTAGAAAGCTCGGACACTGGAGACTCGTTCCATAAGTAAACATCTCCTTATTAAGAACAATGTCATCTGGAGCTGCAGTACTACTCAAGCTCCTGTTACAGAAAGATAATCAGCACAGAGAGTGTGGTACCTAATGATGCTGTCCACACAGTTAATCTGTTGGTAGGATGGGACGTGCGACTTCCTGTGCGCATTCTCAAGGGAGCTTCTGAGACGCTGAACCTCTATACGCTGACCACAGTTCGGGATCGGAGCTGGAGTTTCTGAAGCACAAAGAAGAAGAGGGTTAGAGTGTAAACACATGCATTTACATTGCTGAAGGGTTCAGCACGCCAGACTATAAGTCATCACTTATAGAGTATTAACTGAATATAAATATAATGTATAAAGTTATCTAATCTTAATCTTGAACATACATGTACCTCGCTTTTTAGCTGTGCCAAGTTTCCCTGCTGATGGGACTTTACCCCGGGAGTGCAGGTACGCCCGCTGGCCTCCCGTCTTCAGTTTATTAACATTAGCACATATCTGCTGTCGAGTTGCCTATTTAACAAAAATAAAAGAAAGAAAAGACAATAGTGCACAGAGTTCTTTCCTCCTTACATCACCTCTGGCTTGCTCATATAACTCTATGTACAGATGTCTGTAAATGTCATTTGAGACACTGTGAAAATTCTCTTTTTTTTTTTGGTGAAAGTGAAGCTCGGCTCACCGGCTCTGTGTGCGATTCTTCCCACAGGTTCCCATTGCTGTCGCTGGATGAAGCCATGCTAATGTAGTGCTCATGGGAACCATTACTACCCAGGCTGCTGTACCCGCTCGAGCCATTAGTGTGGACCGGCTAAAAGGAGAAAACAAAAACGGAATGAATCTTAATGCATCATGTTTTAATCCTATAGACATTTCGGCTGCGATGTGTGCATTGTGCATGTCCTGTGTTCATACTGTATGTCACTATAGGATCGTAAAGCAACAACACAAGCTGAAAACATGTTCATATCTTCAATGGTGTCCCATTATTTTGTAAGGTGTCTGCTTGTGTGTGTGTGTGTGTGTGTGTGTGTGTCACCTGTAGGAAGAGCTTGTAGATCATGGCCTGCAGTTCTTTGACATCTTCATGCCTGACAGAAAGTTCTGCTTTGTTCTGTGCAGCAAATACATCCTCATTCAGAGGCCCCCTGCGTCCACATACGTGCACACACGCAAATTCTTAATACATTTTTTTTTCCCCTTATCAGCTTATTCTAACTTATGTGAACGTTTCAGTGTGTGCGGTTGCTTACGTGCGGACTTTGTGCCTGCCGATGATGAAAGCCACCTTGCGACTCCAGGGGTTGACGAAGCTGGACCAGCTGGTGTCGAGTGTAACGTAGTCTCCGTTTTGGCAGCGGAAGCGGATCGGGGAATGTTCGAACGGTGGCTGACCTGCGTATTTCAGAACTACGACAAAAGCGGAACATCAAAAATCAATACAAATGGTTAAAACATAAAAAAAAGGGCACATGTAATCATTTTTAGTCCTACTCGTTACATTTTTTTCTTTTATTAAAAACCTGTACTGTTACTCCCTACATCCCTTCTTGTCACTTTTCGGATGATGATTTTCTAATGCTGACACAAGTGCTTACATTGGCACTCACACCACATGGTAACTTGAATGTAGAACATGAAGATCTTTATAGATTTATTTGAAATTTAATTTGCTGGTTTTAATAATAAGTGAGGAAGACCTACAGTATGGTTGAAGAAGTACAGTATTTGTGTACATGTGGACTAAGGATTAATAAGTGTTATAAAATTAAAAGAAAATTTTTATGGGTGATTAAAGTATGCACTCTTCTTAAAACATGATCCATAAATTCATAATGTAGAGAAATAGCAAATGATCATAAACTAATTGTAAAATGAATGCCAATATATTAATAGCAGGTGACCAGGTGGATGTTTTTGCGCTGTGTGTTAGTAAGAGATGAAAGTGTGCATACTTTTTCGATGCATGGCCAGCATGAGGGTGCGGTCCTCAGGGTGGAGGCAGGTCAGCACCGAAGTGCCTACCAGGTCCTGCGGTAGGTAGCCAAGCAAAGGCACAGCACTGGAAATACACACACACAACACACACCGAGCACTAATCACAATGATCTTGTTCCTTGATTTTAAACTAATTTTCAATTGTCTCAGGGCCTACAGGAAACACTCACCGGTCATCTACTTCTAAGAACACACACCCTGGAGAGTGTGTTGTAGTGAAGATGCGCTTATCCGTGGGGATCCGGGGAGCTGTGAAGCAACAGGGACTCATTAAAAAAAAAAAAAAAAAAAAAAAAAAAGAAAAAACATCATCCTTGCTTTCATAAATGTGTCAGGTCAGAAGAGCCTCACCCTCGTATCCGGAGATGATGCGTTCAGCCAGAGCCAAGCAGCATGGATGTTCCCCCTCCCCCCTCAAGCCCTGAACCTTCAGCAGGTACGGCGTGATGCGGAACGGGTTGTAGCGCATCTCGCCATCGCGGTCCTTCCCTCCTCTTCACGAGCACGCACGCACGCACACACACAATTTCAACACAAAAATCAGTTCAACAGTTCTAAATAAGATTATAATAGAATTATACAAGTCTAAAGCTATGCTGAAACATATGCATTTGTATTTAAAGTAAAATAAGTGCTATTTTCCTACATGCATTTTATCATGAAAACACTAACAAACATAAGGACTAAATGAGACAGGACATTACACTGATTGGCAGAGATGCGCTTATTTCCATAACGGACTCCAATACTGAAAAAATAACAAGATTTTGGATTCTTATTTGATGTTGCAGTTCCTCTACAATCCTCCCTCATTAATTCTCAGAGGTATCGTGATTATATAGTATCATGTGATCCCTGATGATTAGAGGACTGCCCCGGATTTCCTTCAGCTTACTAAATAAAGGTTCATGACTTCAGACATTTATCCAAATAAAGGTTTCATGGTCTCGGAAATGATCACAAAATGTAAATGCTATGACTAAGCTGTAAATATCCGCACCACAAGTTAGACATTCAATAGATAAACAAATTTGTAGCAATGAGAACTTTGACTCTAGATCAACACCAATACCATATTATTCTCAGTGTAACTGCCTACACCCTGCGTCCTCTCTGTGTTTCGTGCTCGTATGCGCTGCACATTTGTTTTCTTTTTACCCTAAAGTTGTATTTCCTAGGTTTCAATTCTGTCATATTGAACTTTCACCTGCACAACACACAAGATGTTATATCATTTCTATCTGTTATCGCCCAAATGAGGATGGGTTCCCTGTTGAGTCTGGTTCCTCTCAAGGTTTCTTCCTAATGACTTCTCAGGGAGTTTTTCCTTGCCACCGTCGCCGTCACCCTTGGCTTGCTCATCAGAGAAATTTCATTCATTCGTCTCATTATTATTATCTGCACATTTTTCTCACACATACACACTTCCAATTATTTTCTTTTCTATAATTATTATTATTTTTATTTTATTTTTTATTATTATTTATTTATTTTTTATTTTATTATTATAATTTTTATTTATTTATTTATTTATTTTATTATTATTATTATTTTTTTTCTTTCTTTTTTTTTTCTTGTGCTAAATTTCTTTCATTATTGTGAAGCTGCATTGAGACAATGACCATTGTTAAAAGCGCTATATAAATAAAATTGAATTGAATTCTTTTCTTTTGAAAGAACCACACTAGGTGAAATGAAAGAGGCCAAGCGAACCTTGACAACCTGAATCTAAATAATTAATCATGTTTCCAAAATTAGCAACTTAAGCAAATAAAAATTCCCTGCATTCCCGGTCATGAGAGCAAGAGGATGTCTCTGGAGTGACGCCGATACAAAGGGTGTAAAGGTCACATGCCGTGAGTTAGAGACTCGTGAAGACCGTGTTTTGCTCTGACCTGATTCTGCAGAAGAAGGACTTGACTTGGGCACATTCAAAAAGAACTGCAGCTACAGAAAGAGAGAGAGAGAGAGCGAGAGAGAGAGAGAGAGAGAGAGAGAGAGAGAGAGAGCAATAAAATTAGGAACATTCTTAGCAAATTCAAAGTCATATTTATCTGCGACCAGTAACACGACATTCTGGAAATTCTAAATGATTATTTCTGGTATGTACTTTCTGGTATAAACACTTCTGCACACTCCAAATATATGTAATTTGCATTGTAATTTGGTATTTTCTAAAAAAAAAATATTTTTTTTATGTATAAACCACAAAAAGATCACGGGTCCGTGTCCTCACCGCTATCTGTCCCCAGGTTCCAGGGCGGCAGGTGCGGCTGCGCGGTGTGAGAGTAAAACACATTGACGTCTTGGTGAAACAGCAACTCTACAAACTTGGCCGAGTCGAGGAACTTGCGCTTGCAGTTGAGGATGCTGGAAGCCTGCTCCGACGCGTACACCACTCGTCCCGTGGCCAGTGAGAACACCACCGCGAAAGAGTCCTGGGTGAGGAGGAGGCACAAAAACAGCGGGACGTGAATATAGAGCACCCAAACATCAGATTGTGTCAATCCTGTGCCAGATTTTGCCAAATTCTAGAATAAGTGCACACTTCACTACAAAGTGACCTTACTGTATTTTTGAGTGTGTGTTCAGATGTGATGCTCTCCAGCTGCTCCAGGCTGCACATCGTAGCTACGTCTTTCCTCTCCTCCACTCCGCTGCACATCAGTAACTTGTAGTACTCGCTGTTTGCTACAAGGGGGCGCCACAGCAAAGAAAAAGAAAAAAAAAAAACAAACAGCTGATGTGAAGGGTGAAAACCCAGCAACGTGTCCGTCAGACTACGAGGTCAATGAGCATATAGTTTCAAGTGTACAGATGTTATCACAGGAGACACAAACACTCAGGGATTTTGGAGCATACGGTTGTGAAGTTAAGTCTGTGGAAGTCAGAGTCATATTTCACCTTACACAGTTTGAGAATGGATCATAAACTGGACTTCATCGCATACTTTATCTCCGAGTCAGGGGGGAATGTGCAGATTCGGCAAGCCAACGAATTCACCCTGGCTGCTTTTCAGCAGCAGCGCCTCTGTCTCATACAATCCAGCGCTCACACGTTACATAATCAGCGTCTGCTCTCTGTAAGAGAGTCACGAATCAAATCCCTGAGTCTGTCCTGAAGGTGGCGGACACGCTGGTGTGGGAATTTCTGCTTTCTGTTCAGCTTTTTTTCCATTTGTATTTTTATTATTGTTACAGAGTCTAAAGACGAACAGCGACCAGGGTTAAAGCTGATCTCAAAATCGCTGCCTACTGGAAGGAGAGAAAGAGACCTTAATAACACCTCGGCTGGGATGGTTTCCAGCTTTCCAGGAACAAAGGAACAAAGTTCCCTGTACTGCAAATCACATTTTTAGGTGAATCTATCTATCTATCTATCTATCTATCTATCTATCTATCTATCTATCTATCTGTCTCTCTGTCTGTCTCTCTGTCTGTCCGTCTGTCTGTCTCTCTGTCTGTCCGTCTGTCTGTCTCTCTGTCTGTCCGTCTGTCTGTCTCTCTGTCTGTCTGTCTCTCTGTCTGTCTCTCTGTCTGTCTCTCTGTCTGTCTCTCTGTCTGTCTCTCTGTCTGTCTCTCTGTCTGTCTGTCTCTCTGTCTGTCTGTCTCTCTGTCTGTCTGTCTGTCTGTCTGTCGATTAAAAATTGCATAAAGATCAAAAGTCAAATTAGTGAAAAATTTTCATGTCATTTCTAAGAAAAGCATTTTAGGCAAGATTACTATTAAGTATTAAAATTTATATTCCACCAGTTTGTGTGTGTGTGTGTGTGTGTGTGTGTGTTTCTTTACCTTGTACTTGCTTGACACAGTTAAGGGCGTAGTTCAGAGCCTCCACAGTGCTGGGTTTACTGCGGCACCTCTTCTCCACCGGCAGTCTCTTCTTCATCTCCTGCACCGTGTGCATCATCTCCCGGTGATCATGATGGCCTTGCTCTGCTTGCTCACTGACACACAAACACACAAAGCAATCACACACATGTCACAGCGCTGCTAACACACCTGTACTACAGCCCTATGTCAAATCATCTGAAAAAATCCCTAAACTTTATTATTCTGTGTGTTATTTGTTATTATTAGATTAACACTTCTTATCTACTGTGCAAAAGTCTGGTGCCAAAATTCACAGATTTCTTATTAAACCTCAACAAAGACACAGATAATATTGGACACATGAGAGAGTTGTCATTCTGACATATTATGAAATGATGATGGCTGCAGGATGATGACCCGGTCACAGACTTCAGACTTTATGGAGACACACACGAGCCGCATACATGAACACTAATGACGACGAACACACTTAACACACACTGTGTAACCGTCACATCATTACCTCTTGGTGCTGCCCGATCCCGTGGTGCTTCCAAAACTCCCATCTGCCGAGGTCGAATGTCGTCGCGTCGTTCCTGCACCGCTATCGCTCTTCATCTCCACGTCCTCCTGACCTTGCGCTCCTCCAGAAGGTTCCCTGGTGCTCACCTCAGCCACGCACTGTCCATCCACCTCCTCGTCCTCTCCTGAACCCGATCTGGATCCTGACGCCATTCCAGAACTCCAACCAGAGCCGTATTCTGACTCGGCGCTGACCTGCTCCACAGGAACGCCTCGCTCCATGCAGCACGGATCAAGAGGTCTATTCTCTTTTCCATCCTGGTAGCTGTCTCCACTCGGCATACTCTGGATGGTCACCTGGACAAATGCTCGCTCTGTGGCTCTTTGGGTTTGTTCTTGTCTCTGGACCGGTTAACACTGTGGACCTACAGAGAAATCCATCTGTGAGCCCTGAGGATGAGTCCCATGTTACGTCCTTAGTGTGAGTGAAGAGGTTCGAGATGCCTGTAAGGAGAAATTGTGATTTAATTTAGTGTCTCATTCAGATGATGTGTACATTATAGACAACATTATAGTGTATGAATGTGTGCGTGAATGGTGACTGAAGGTCAACTCTTCAAGTGAACTCGCATAAATAAGCCATTATTTTCCACATTTTGTGTGTGTGTGTGTACGTCCAGTTTAGAGCAAAACATAAAGAGTCGGCTCTTATTACTGAGTCAAGTTAATGATTTGACTCAATAAAAAGAGATGATGCTGTAAAAGACAAACCTCATGGCAAATGCTTATTACATAAGATAGCTTTAGTATTTTGGGGGGATTTTGGTGCATGAAACCATGCAGAGTGCAAATGCAGAGCAAAAGGCACAACGACCCCCTACATACCCAGCTCTAATTAATGTCAAAGTTGAGATTCGACAGCAGATTTATCACAGTCTGCCCTGCGCGGAGAACCTTGTCTGAGTCATTACTGTGGAGTTACATAACTGTCTTGCATTACTCAGGGAGGTGTGAGAGGCCCTAAGGAAGGCAGGGCTGCCATGCTGCAAGTAAAGAACAAATACACCTCTGATACAGGATCACACTGCGGATGTGGCAGCAGCAAACTTACACTTCACACTCATGCATGCCTGAGAAACCTCATCTCAAAAATGCAATGTGTTCCACGTCCATGCTGAACTCGGATATCTAGAGTTATAATAACTCAAGAGGTCATTTTTTTGCTATAAATATGAGTGTTTTAATTTAATTTACACAACTTCTGCTGAGCACTTAAAATCCAAAAAGGTTCTCAGCTATAACTCAAATCTACTGTTACACAAACCCCAAAGGAGGCCTTGATGAAACCTCTACTCTGGCATTTAAAATACAACACTGTGCTCATTTTCCCATCCATCTTTCAGTTTTTTCCCTTATTACCAGGAAAGATAAAAAAAACACCTAGTTCGATTTAAAAGAAACACCACACATCATGATTACGGAGATATTCACATCATGCAGGGTCAAGGATCCTTACTGGAGGAGAAAAACTAATTCCCTGCATGCGGTCGTCAAGCCATTAAGGTTTAAACACCTTAAATGAAGCATTAATTTGTCACATGTACATTACACAGGTTACTTACACCTTTTCCAACTTCAAATTCCAGCACTTTCAAGGTGCATTTTTATGCTTTTCCAGCACCTAACAACCGCGGTAAATTACGTTTATATATGCTGTATGTACTTTTTCAGATTTAAATCAATTGTGTAAAAAAAAAAAAAAAAAAAAAACACAATACGAAATAGTGCAAAAATTAAACTGCACTAAACAAAATATAGTGCAAGAAGAATAACTAGCTCAACACGCAACTTTGTCCAGTGGTACAAAACTGCCACAAAACCAGCCAATCACAGACTTCCACACACTACTTCTGATTGGCTGTTCCTTCGCCACCAGCTGGCGATATCGACAGCATAACGTATACTATAATTTGTATAGTGCTTTTAAAATGCTCACTGTCTCAAAGCAGCTTTACAAAATTAAATGAAAATGATAAGAAATTTAAATGATAATATAAATAATTATATGCAAATGAAAAGAAATTATATAAGGGAAGCATTGTAAATAAAGTTGTACTTATTTATAAACCTTATAAACAAATATTATAGTATTTAGTTTTTTATTTAATGAAGTATTAGTATATACCAGTTTCGTTTGTCCATTGTGTGTTTTTATTTACTTATCTAATTATCCATATAGCTCATTGTTAGACTACATCGACTAAAATTCAAATCGGACAACTCGGTCGCTTTACTTATAAACCTTTATTTACAACGCTTCCGTTATGCGGTCCATATCGCCAGCTGATGGAGAAGGAACAGCCAATCAGAAGTAGTGTGTGGATGTCTGTGATTGGCTGGTTTTGTGACAGGCAGATATGGAGCGATATCGCGGACAATATTCAAATGCATTTGCAATTGCGTTTCCCATATGTGGACGCACAAAGTGTGCCATAATTCAAATGCAATTACAAACTTTGCATTACGGTTTGCTGTTTCGCCTTTGCTTTTTCATTTGAAATTTGGCAGTCAGTGTGCGCTCGCAAAGTCCATTTGTATTTGTATTTCCCAGGTCTTACACGTCATGAACCTGTCATATTTAAACAGCAAAATCAATCACCACGTTTGCTTTTTCACTTTCTCTGCGCCGCGCGTCAAGCCGGCCAAAATTCAAACGCAATCGCTAATCCATTTGCAATTGCATTTCCAACACGTTACACGGAAACCTGTCAATCAGCGTCAGGGGCGGGTCTATACTGTGGGGCGGGATTGTATGGGGAGTGACGTCACTCGCAGTCGCCGACCAAGAGGGGGATATTTGAGCAATGAAAACCTGAAAAAATTACTAAAAGGCCAATTTTGGATAATAGGTGACCTTTAATGCTGTGTAACAGTTTTGAATAAACTAATATTTAAACATCCGACACTAAGCGCCTTTAGACTTGTCTATTTCTGCACAAGGAAATATATCCGAATAATTGCTATTCATCACACATGCACTACAGAGGAAGTGAACAGAAATGAGTTTGAAAGACGGTGGAGTATCTGTGCACCCGCGGCGCTACTACTGCTGTCTTACGCAAAGCTTCGACACCTTGCTGAGCAGCCACTGAGACTCAGTCTTGGCTACAGGAATGTGTGTGCGTATGTGCGTCCTGACTGTTACGCTGGTATACACCTGCAAACAGACAGCATGGTTTTCATTTCATGGGCTTGTAAATAATGGCACCCACATCTGTAACGTTATTCATTATGAACACAATCGTCAGTTCCTGGGTTACACGGGCTGCTGTTGTTATCAGCTCTGAGAAAGGCAATAACAGGTGCTTATATAATATATTACTGCTTACTTAGACATATTATTGTTATCATAAGAATCAGATCTAAGATCTGATAAACTGATTTCTGTTAGCTTCTTTGGCACTGAGATCTCATTATATCATTAGAACTTTGGTTCAGGAAGAACATGAGTGAGAAGTAGAACACTTTGAGGTCTGCTTTTGGAGAGAAATAATCAACACGAGTTGATAACTCCATGCTACTTTAAAAACTTTAACAAACTACAACAAGTGCTTTAATATAAACCTGTGATTTGCAGTGGCACTACCGTCAGAGAAAATTAATCAACAACCTCTAATCAGAATTGAGAAGCCGACATTGCACAAAGGGGCCAAAGGAAGAAATTACATCGCTATAATATAATATAAATATACAGGGTTATTTTTAATAGCAATGTAATTTTATAACACACACACACACACACTCAGAATAATACAATTTCTGGCTTTAACAGCTCGTAAAGGACGAATATAGGCTACTGGAGAGAGGAGCACAAAAACTTCAAGGCAGGTCGCTGTACAGGCATAAGGTCTTGACCCTGCTCAGAACAGATCTACAGACACAACTGAACTTCAACCATGACACAAGTCATGCCTGTAATGTTCAGTACAGTCTGTCAACTGCAGTTTCCACGGAGTCGCTCGATTATTAAAAGAACTAATACACTGACATCAGAACTCCAAAACCAGATAAGAAGCTAAAGACTTGCTATTAAACCACAAGAAACTAACTACACCTAGAGCCATGATTTTATTGTGTAAGCTGGTGTATTTCAGAGTGATGGTGAAGGTGAAGTACACGCTTGAGTTAGACAAGCATCGGCAGAAAAAAATAACATTTATCAATTTATTCTGTACATGATCAAAGGCTGAAAAGAAAACCATACATGTTTACTTGGAGGCGGGACTTATAGGTTTCTACTTTAGAGCCTTTAATTGGATGGGCACAACACTAATAAAGAATGATGTCATCATGAATGCTTTACATTAAAAAATTTTTTTAATGTAAAGCATTCATTTAGAAACCGAACCGGTTTCTAAATGATGCCTTTGTTTCCTCACTGATTGAGAAGAGGCATGTTATTTTATCATTGGGGAATAATACAGCTACAGTACCTGTGTGTTTCAATCACGTGCAATGCAAGCTGTATATATAAAAACAATGTCTACACACACAAGCACATACTGTAGACATATAGAAATAATGCAGCAGGTTGGTTCTGTTCCTGTGATCATGGCATTACATTACATCACCTGGCACATAGAGCAGCCCACAGTGTCTGACCTGCAGGCTTTACACCTGTATCCACCTGTACAATCACTGTACAACACCGGAAATGCATTAGAAAAAAAAAATCACTATATTACATATTGAAATCTGATTTTTTTTTTTTTTTAATTAGTGAACTATTAAAGCCTCTGAATGACAGTGTTGGGTAATAAGCTCAAGTGGCGTGCACAGCTTCAAAGGTCCAGAGCAGCTCAAAGCATCAAACATAACATCTCAACACACAGCATCTCACAACACCATCATCATCATCATCATCATCAAAGTGCCATCATAAACTCTTGCATGTGAAACTGGCTTTACCTCGCGCGCGCGACTCGAGCGTGCGGCTGGAAAGTTGCGTCTAAGGTCAGCACGCGCGCTCTCTCTCTCTCTCTCTCTCTCTTTCTGGATTTTTCCCGGCGTTTAAACTCCCAAAATATATTTTAAAAACCTCCTATTATCCATAAACCCCGGGTCTCGTCTCTCTCTCTCTCTCTCTCTCCACGCTGTGAAACTTCTCCGCTCGCGTGTTATTGTTCCTGGTTCTCTAGTTCCTCGCCCAGACACACGAACACGCATTACTGCAACGTGAGCGCGGCTGCTCGAAGCCACGCCCACCCGACGCCTATTGGTTAGACGCGCTGGCACGCACGCGCCGCGATTGGCCGCGGCCCAGCCCCCCTGTGGGCGTGGCCTGGGCGCCGCGCGTTTCACTGGCCGCTGCCGCGCTCACGTGTACCGCCGTGTTACACAACGGGGAGGACAACAAACCCATTCCCCGGGGGAAGAAACAGAGAGAGAGAGAGGGAGAAAGGGAGAGAGAGCGAGAGAGAGAGAGGGGGAAAAGTGGAAAAAGATTCGTCACAACCGCGGCGCTACTCTAGGAAGCTCGCGCTGGGGGTCGTGTAGTTCATGTAGGCAGACGGTGACGTCATTACCGAGCTAGAGATTAGATTGACAGATTGGTCGAGGAGGTTCAACACTGTGTTTACATCTTTTTTTTTTTTTAATAGAAGCCCTGAACAAAAGTGTTGAAATGTCGAAATTACAAGCTAATAACTCGTAATTTCAAAATACACCTGCTGTATGTAATATGTAAGGGCAGTTTTGGGCTTTCAGTGATTTTATCATTTTTTTATTCAGGCAAAATGATTATACAGCATATGTCTTACATACACATGATGGCGTAGCGGTTAATAATGTGGCCTGGCACCATCAGGGTCGAGGGTTGGATTCCCGCCCCCTCTCGACTTTGTATGTTTCCCCATGTTTGGTGGTTTGGAAAAAAAAAGTGGTGGTTGGGTTACGCCCCAAACCCCAGCCACTAGACGCAGTAGATTCAGTGCCGATCCCAAGCCGAGGGTTGCGTCAGGCAGGACGTCCGGCGTAAAACCTGTGCCAAGTTCCGATGTGGTGACCCCGATGTGGAGCAGCCGAAAAACTGACAACTCCAATTTCCTCCCACAGTCTAAAGACATTCAGACTAGGTTAATTGGTGTTCTCAATTGCCCTTAGCATGGGAATGAGAGAGAGTGTGTGTGTGGCCCTCTGATGGATAGGCACCCTGTCCAGGGTGTACCCCATCTTGTGCCCAATGTTTCCTGGGATAGACTCCAGGCACCCATGTGTACCAGGGGTAGCCTGTGACCCTGTACTGGGGCCAGGGGTAGCTCATGACCCTGTACTGGGGCCAGGGGTAGCTCATGACCCTGTACTGGGGCCAGGGGTAGCTCAGTGGTTAAGGCATTGGACTACGGTTCGGAAGGTCCCAGGTTCAAACACGACCACCAAGTTGCCACTGTTGGGCCCTTGAGCAAGGCCCTTAACCCTCAGCTGCTCAGATTTATAATGAGGTAAAAATGTAAGTCGCTCTGGATAAGAGCGTCTGCCAAATGCCTAAATGTAAATATGCAGTATAAAGATCAATGAATGAATGAATGAACAAATGTACATAACAGAAGAAAAACCCAAGAGTAAAGGTGAGATGTCGAAGCCCAGGAGCACCTTTGCAGCTGATAAAAATGGTTGTGGTAGCATCACACGCTGTGACCATCAGTGAAAAAGGAAGTGAATGGAATGATGAAGAAAAGGGATGTACTTTCTCACAACCTCAAATCATCAGCAAGACCTGAAAGGACGCTGACACCAACACCAATCTATTAGTTCAAGACATCTCGTTATATCAGTAACTCATCATACATTCTTATTTCAACCTGAAAATAGTATCCTGCTGATTAAAACTTCTCATTATTATCCATGACTTTATTATCAAAGTCTGTAGATCTTAAAACATGTCTTGCAAAGCTGTCTCTCACTCACACACACACACACAAATTACTTCAAACTCCTTGATTTCGGCTGAAAACTCAAAATCAGATTAAATGTTGTAAATAAACTTATCATTTTCAGTCCAAGAGGATAACTTTTAATAAATAAAAAATAAAAAAATTTAACAAGAATGTAGACCAGACTTTTCTAAATAAAAGTCAAAACAGTTACAATAAGACACTCCCTTTCATAAAATCAACTGTAGACAATCAACATGACTCACGTTTGTGTGTGTGTGCGTGTTTAAAAACTACTTAAGAAAGAATGTCTCCCTTTTTTCACGTGTAGTGAATGTGATTTCCTCACGTTGACTTTAACATGCATTCCACGTGTGCATCAGAGATCAGTCCTGGAGGGCCACCAACACCCAAACACACCCACAAACCTGCTAATCAATATTATTAATCCAATCTGCTACTGTATGTTTGTACAAAAGAATCACGCTGAACCTCCAGGACTGGAGCTACAGATCCCTGGGCTACATCATGTACCACCTATGACCCCGTTTCTCCTGGACCTGCCCACTTGGACTGGTTTTCATATTTTTTCATGATTTCCACTTTGTGTTGCTCTGTGGGGTCATATTTTTACATGTAATCAGAAGATGAAAAACACCTCTGAGGAAGTGAATCACAATGTAGCCCATACCCATGTCAGAAATAATTGCTCTGTTCATGTTCACTTGCCAGAGGTGTGTGTGTGATGTATTTTAATTTTTGTCTTTAGTCACATGAATCAGAGAGACTATTACCAGGGTAGAGTAGATACCCAAGATGAATGAATACAATAAACCTAAGCACAAGTGATTATCTCAAGTTTGCTCCAACGTTAACAATGTACCTAAAAAGCTTTGTAAAATATAAAAATGAAAAGAAATGAATAATCATAATAATAATAATTGTTTTTGTCTGATCCGCCAGGAATCCAGTCCTGAAACACACTTCTACTTCCTCTAGCCGAGTCTACACCTGGACATCGAGTTGCCTTAAGTAATTTATTTTCACTTTGCTGCTGATTGGATATAGACATCGGAGTGATTTATTTGAATTGTCTGTCTGGAATTTTTCTCAAATTTGCCAAACGCGGCACAGCAGCGTTGTGGTTAGCATTATGGCCTTGCACCTCCAGGATCAAGGGTTCGATTCCTGCATTCCTGCAATTTGTTCCCTTGCCAGTTCCCACCAACTTCCTCTATCATACAACAGTGACCAGATGGAAAGGGTGAAAGCATGTGAAAGAACATGTGCTTCATCTGAAATACATGAAGCCAAACTGCTGCACATGTTGTACGACTCGGAAGAAAGCATTGCTTGCACTTTTCTGCATACCTGAGCTCGCCTGGTTTCCCTGTGACTGACAGGAACATACATACATACAACACATGAAGCTCCTGTGATCTAGAACCTCGATCAGAGCAGGGAGAGAGAGAGAGAGAGAGAGAGAGAGAGAGGGAGAGAGACAGACACCATTCCCCACAAACGCAGAAGGGCGCATTTTGCTTTCCTGGCTCCTGGACTGGACAGCTGTGGCACGGCTGGAATTTAAACTCATGAGCTCTGAACAACACAGTGAATAAACGCTCAGTGAGATCGATCAACCTTTAAACAATCCAGTTTCTCCCCCCATATCCCCCTCAACCCCAATCACTTAGCCGTTTGCTCTTTAGGTGTGCGAACACACACGTACACACACGTACACACACATCAAATGAGGTTATTAAATCCACATTTATTAGGAATAATAAATCCAAAAAGCTTGTTTTAAAGTATGTGATCTGAAATATAAGGCTTTACATTCAAAAAGCAGTAATGTGCAAAAGTCTTAGACCAAAACATGCAAAAGTATTTATCTTGTCTCACAAATGAAAAACAAATAATAATGGCTTTTTTGTGTGTTTTAATTTTTAAACTACTGTATTTACATAGCCCTTATTATACTCCACACATGAAGCAGTGTTACACTTTCTTTTTATAGGCATTGTCAAGGGTGTATTTCCAGGTCCGGGTGTTCTCTCGCACACACTTCCCCCAAAAATCTGCACTTCGGCAAGTATTTCCGATTATTATTAGCCCTGGTGTATTTGCTGACAGCTGTGCGGCTGCGGGAATTTTATATATTCATACGTTAAAAACACACAGGTACATCGTGCTTTGACAAAGGCAGTGCTCTTCCTGCTTTGTGATAAATGTCAAGATCTTTGTTGAAAATGCAAAAAAACGTTTAACTCTTACAACTGATATGACATAGGCCAAGTCTTCTACACAGTACTGCATATGGTATAAATCCATCACACACACACACACACTCCTAAACAAATTTGTTTCTGTGCTGTCAAACGAGTGACGTTAGAAAAAAAGAAAGAAAGAAGAAAAAAAAAAAAAAGAAAGAACATGTAGAATTTTATTCGAATACACCAAGAGTTTGAAAGAAGAAAACAACCATACACACACAAACTGCAATATTAATAAATCTTTTTAAATATATGGCTTATTAAATAATTAGTAAGTGTAAGATTTGAATTACGCTGGCAGTGTTTAGTAATGGCACTGAGGTGGCTTTGTTCTAAGGCCTTCGAGTCGCAGGATGCTTCTAAACTGTTAAGGCACAGACTAGTTACAAAAACAAAAAAAAAACAACACCACAGTTTGACTATTTCACGTGGCGTTTGAGAGACAAGGAGATCTCTGTTGATAGGTAAGCAATTGTTTAACTTTTTTGGTCAGGATATTTTAACAAGCAGATGTAGACGTGTTGATCGTGTGATGTCATGAACCCAGATGCAGTTCGTCATTTTTAAATTCCCCTAATACACCTGGACATCTACGAGCTGAAAGTTTTACAGGAATGACAAACTGCTCCTTTAAGGCACACTTTTTAGACGCCATGGTGATGAGCACAGTCCGTGAAAATAAGGAGTGTATGTGGAAGAAACTTCTTTGCACTTCAAAATTACATCTATTAAAAACCTAACATAGAAGGAAAAACAAATGAACAAACAAAAAAAATTAAGGATTTTTTTTCTTTTTACAAAATTTGACACTCAGCAGGCTAGAACAGCTTTACATCAGGAAGAGCGTGATCTCTTTCTCCGTCCTCGTGGTATCCACTAATACATTGTATAGACATTTATATGAGCATCAACTCTCCTGTCGTGACCGTCAGGCCGTCCTGTGATCCTCCTGCTGGTTTAGGATTTACTCCAAACTACATTAAACATGGGGGGGAAAAAAAACATCCACAAACGTTAAAAACTTCTCATGTTGATATTTTAAAGTGCAACCAATAAAACACAGGATTTACGAAACACCGAACATAATGACATCATGGTGCTGTTTCTATGGTAACCGCTGATTTACATGGCCCTTTTTCGAAGGAAGTCACATTTATTAAAAAGAATTATCCTGTTCTGCCTGTTCGCATTCAAGTCACATGACCACACATCAGATCTAATCTATACGAATCGCAGCCTTTCGTTCAAAATTAAGTGAAAACACGACTCTGTTCTTACAGACACTCGTGAGAGAGTTGCTACGAGTGACCACATCTGAGCTCAAGCCAGTCCTAAAAAAGTATTGTGGAAACAGAGTGCCAGGTGTGTCCCACTGAGGGAAGGACCTACAAGACTGTGTGTCACGTGTTAGATGTCCACACTACAACAGTGACTTACAGTCTAATCTAATTGTTGTGCGGCTCTGCGCAATGGTGTTTTTGTCTTTTCATGCTGGTCTGATACCCAACTTAACTCAGAAACAAAATGTATGCAGGGATACTCACTGATGATGATGATAATGAGGATGATGAGCACGGCTATCAAAATGGCCCACATCTACAGAGGTCACACACACACACACACACGAGTGTTAAAAACTAACCCATCATTTTTTTAAAATAATAATAAAAAAAAAAAATGTCCATGAAAAGAAATGTCTGAGGATTCCTGTCCAGGATATTTATCTCCCAACTCTTTTTACCTTGCAGTTCTTCCACCAGTACTTCCTCTTCAGTTTGGCGGCGTTGGTCTCGAACTGCGAGGCTCCGGCCTGAAGGGCGTCCGCCCGGTCGTCCAGCTCGGTCAGCTTCTGGTCCCGCTCCAGAACTTTGTCCACGTTCACCCGCATGATGTCCACCACCTGGGGAAGGAAAGACAGCACTGTACACACGTGTCTGTGTTTAAGGCGGACAGATACAGATGGCTATTTTTTTATGGAGTGATATCCCGGAAATTTTTCAAAAGGAATTGCAGATTGCATTTGCGGTTGCGTTTTCCATATGTGGACGCATAAAGTGTGACATCATTCAAATGCAATTGCAAACCTTTCATTACCGTTTGCTTTTTCGCCTTCGCGAATGAACACCGGCTGCCCAAATTTCAAATGAAAAAGCAAAGTCCATTTGCATTTCCCATGTCTTACAAGTCATGACCCGGTCATATTTATAGGGCTGCAACAACTAATCGATAAAATCGATAATCATCGATTAGGGGTGGGCGATATACCAGTGTACACGGTAAACCGGTATAAATTTGTCAACCGATAGAGATTTTGGTCTATCGTCTTAATCACGGTTGAGATCACGTGAAGTTGCACGTTACGTAACCATGCAATACACATTCACTTTGACCAACTTGAGTATCGATGCTCGAATCACAAACCTGCGCGACCCACTGGGTAGCGCTGCGCGTCTCTGATAGAAATAGACCCCGCCCACCATCATATTACATTTTACCCCGCTTCCGAAGCAAGGCGGAAACAATATTAAACAGTCCTGACATTTTAAATACATTTTTCGTCAAACACTGCAGTTTCCATTAAGGAAAAATAAACATAAATAATGTCTGCCAATATCGTTATAGCGATGTTATAAGTATGGAAAAAACTGTTTCCACTTTGTGCACTCTAAACTACAGCGGGAAATTGTGGATAAAATGTAATATGATGGTAGGCGGGGTCTATTTCTATCAGAGTCGCACAATTTCTCAAGTTGGACCCATACAAAACCAACAACGAGGAGATTGTAAAGAAAAGCTGCCTCGTCTGTGTTGTGGAATTGGTTTGTATATAAGAAAAGTGATACGAATGAGATGAAGGTGATTTGGAAGGTACACAAGTGCACTGTTTTAACAAGTGGTGGAAACACATCAAACCTTTTCCATCATCTGAAATCCAAGCATCCAATCGAATATGGCCAAAGAAAAAAAACCTCAGCAATTCACAGTTTAAATAAAATTACATTATGTAAAACAGTTTCTTTGTGTTTGAATTTTTATTTTATGCATTTTCAGATACAAATTGCTACAGTATATTGTGATATATATCGTTATCGAGGTAGAAAATTGCTTCTACTGTGATAGAAGATTTTGGTTATATCGCCCACCCCTATTATCGATAATGAAATTCATTGTCGATTAGTTGGGCTGCTCACGTTACTGAGCACCGCGAACACAAGATGCACAAATACACACAGTCGCTCGCGCAATGGAGGTTACAGAAGCGTTTGCAGGAAAAAGCGCGCCACATGTCCTCCCAGGTATGGGAGTAATTTACATTAAACACCTCTAATCGGGCGTTAAAATCGAGCGGTTTTCTGGCGTTCGTAGTGTCCGGTGAGCGCGGATGAAGCGCCGAGGGTTTACTACACATAGGAGTCAATGAGAGAGTTCACACAGGCTTTGGTGACATGCGTTTGTCCGGCTGCGAGTTTAAACGCCGTGGAAAAAAAAAAAAAAAAAAAAACGTTGCATGCAGCTTTTCTTCCATTTAGTAATAGAAATGTAGAGGAACGTCCATGAAGCAAGAGAGTTCCTCTTCTCACTTACTGTATGTTACAGCAGCTATAAACTTTACTGGCTTTCAATTTTCCATCTTTTGTAACATTTACAAAAGAACAAATTGTTGAAAAAAAGTTAGATATAAACTTAAAAATAATAAGAATAAGAATAATAAAAAAATGAAACTGGACTCTTGAATGATTTTATACAAAAAATAAAAAAACACATTACAGATAAAAAAAATAAAGAAAGAAAGAGTGTCAAAATCAAAACTTTGAAAAAACAAACACAAAACAAAATATAATTAATACAAATATAAACTATTGTCCGAATAACAGGATGCTTCAGCTCTGACGGAGAGGAAAAGGAGTAAAAGAGGAGTAAAACTTGACAGGACATTTCCAGCTGTTAGACTTTAATGACCGGGAGAACGATAATCTCAGATAACAAGTGAGCACTACACCCTCTGACAATAACACTCTACACCTTAAAATCTGTATTTAACTGCAAACTACTAAACATTCAGACACTGTGAAATGTACCATATGTACAAGGGGGAAACAGGCGAATTGGACAATGAGCACCAAGCCCCGCCCCTGGCTACATTTCACCCCCTGGTATAACCAGGCTACATTTCACAAACACAAAGACCGGAACCTTAGGAATATGGGAGATAATATAGGATAAGATGATGCACTCATGGCTTTCGCGTTACACAGTTTGCTACGTCATCACACGTAACGAGGATTTAGACTGAACCGGTCAGCGACGTGAACCGCTCTACTGAGTTTACGAGGATACACTTGCCGGTTACAGCTTGAAGTAACAGCTGCTGCTACTATCAAAAGTATTCAGCGGTTAATTATTAAATAACCACTATTGAATAAACATGCAAAAAATTGTGTGTGGTATTGCAGAGGGGCGTGGTCAAACACGAAGTAGGCGGCAAATGGCCATTCAACATGGTCGAACCATGTGAGTGTATACAGTGTGTGTTCTAGTGCTCAGTACACCACTATGTCTCAGAGTGCTGGTTCAGACATGTTTACGCCCGGCGCAGTCCCCGGGTCAGAGAAGCTGTATTTAGATGCGTTCTTCTCTGGGGTTAAGGGTCAAGTGCGTCTATCTACAGGCTGCGTGCTTCAAGCATGTACCGATGCAGGAGACTCGCGTACCAACATGTAGAAATAAGAAGGCTGACCTGGATTTGATCAGTGTTGTGCGTTTGTCTTGCTGAAACAAGCAAACTTCTTTAAGGTTTAAACGCATGTGCGTCAGTCTTACACTCTGGAAGTCCCCTCTTCTGGAGAGAAATAACAGAGCGGTGCAAAACCCCGCCCTTCTGTTATAAAGGTGCCATGGCAACGTAATAAAACATCCCGGCCAAGACGTACCTAACCGCCATACTCCAGTGATCTATAAACTGAAAGACAAGGAGAAAGAGAGAGAGGAAAAGGAAGAGGAGTGCAAGGCAGGGCATGGCTCCTTTAAAACAGCATGAACTGGAGGCGGCCCAAGCTTCCCTTATGTAGCCATGGAGACGGAGACTACATAATTGGTGGCGATAAGTCCTGAGATGACCCCCCCCCAAACATGCACAGCAATCAAAGCATGGCCAGAGCCAGAGCCATGTTATATCGTGTTACAGTCAGTAAAAGGAAGTCAGTTCCATGCCATGCCACAGACGCGTTCATGACTCGGGAGCTCGGGACAGATAAGCAGCAGCTGAACCACATCCGACAACGAGCTGTTTATAGCACAACCTCTGGAAGCATAAACACACGGACTCTGTACTAATAGCAGACACATACACTGTACATGGGCTCCCTTGACATGCAACGATGTGTTCCAGACATGGAGAGGAAAACACATTTAAATCAATCTATATTTTCTGCTGGGTTTATATCCGGGCGTGTCACAGTGCAGAGTGCGCAATGTTTAATCTAATTAACCAATGACGCATATTAACAGCTTATTGTTCGATTCAATATTGAGGAATGACTGAGAGAGAAATTTCACCAACGTCAACATGCTGCCCTGCAGCATTCCGAACTCATTAACTTTTACTAAGCAACGCTATTCCTTACTAAATCACAGACGCAATGATGATTATAATCCAGATAAACGTGTCACAAAACTGTTACACACATGCCTTACACACCTTGTCTTGTAAAACAACATTTTAAACACTTTTTTTAAATAACGTCATAAATCACTATAACTTTAGACCTAGCACGACTGGTTTCTCAAAGTTCCTCGACGTGAAAGTGGAACACAGCAGGAGGATGTCCGTGTTTATAACACACACAGCAGGTCTAGGAGATCGCTGTTTAGGTCTGTTTGCTGTACTGGTTCATTCTCCTGTCTACACTGTAACCACACCAGCTGTGTGTCGATCGTAGCCCGCTCGCTCAGCACTGTCCATTAACTCGTCAAATAATACACTCATTAATACTTTATTAAAGTGATTATACTGCATAAGCAATCCTAGAGTCTCTTAGATTTGTTTTGTCATGATAAAGGATTTTACTTCTGGAAAACATTGTACAGAGAATCAATTTAAAAAAAAGTGTTTTATCTACTTGTTTTTCCACCTTTGCAACATCATTGTTGTTTGTCGAAGATGAATTAACAAGCACCTAGGTAATTTCTACACAGAACCATCATTAACTGATGTCTGATCTCCAAATCCATCTTTAATCCTTGATAAACAGCACTACTTGGAGGCACTACATAGGGCACTAGCTTTCCATTTGACAATATTTGGGATTCGACCTCAGAACCCGAAAGTTAACGGAGCTGATATTTTAAAGTGGAATTAGTGGAAATATAAGTAAATCTTGTTTCTCAGGACTGTCCTCCACCTCCATGGTTTATTCTCCTCACCTTTTGGATACATAGAACCGGTAAGAATTAAAAACTACTCTCGCCTCTGTTAATTACACTAACTGTTGGTCACCAGATCTGCCAGTCGTGGTTAGTTAGTTCCGCCAAGCACGGAATAATCCTAATAATAATCTGTTAACAATAAATGGTGCTTGTGGAATTATTGTATAAAAGCAATAACGCACCTGAAGTCTTGTTGTTGTGATGAATATCAGCATGGTTGTGGTATCTTCAGTACTCAGGCTTCACATGCACAACAGCATGACCTTGAGTGCGATATTGCTTAAATGAGATGCTGCTGATGACTATACGCTGATTTTTGAAAGTTTGTTGGTGTGCACACACACACACACACACGCTAAAAGTAAAGTATGAGGGTTTTGTAATTTTGGGAGCTTGTTTTAAGCCCATCTTTTGTTTTCTCTTTTTGTAGATTAAGTTTGTATTAGAAACAGTTTTCAATAAATCTTTCCCCTTCTTTAAATTTCTAAACCTTAAAATTCTGGCTCTTCAGATTAATCTGTCACTTGTTTTGACTTATACTGTCTTGAACATGAGTGGGTTACAAAAGGGGTATTCGTACCCCTTAGTGTACAGCTTTAAATCCACAATAGTGTGTGCTGGAGTGTACATTTTGATGCCATACCTCATCCACCTGAGCCTGGGTCTGCTGCAGCCTCCGGTTGCTTCCTGCCACACCCGAGGTGCCAGGACCTTCTGCAGTGGGAGCAGACCTGCAGCAACACAAATCAGTCTTAAACAGGAAGGTCCAGTAACGGGTGTTGTTAGAAAGGTTACACAACACCTTCTGTGGGACAAACAGGCTGTTACACTGAAAGCAGTTACCCCTAAAAGGATAATTTACACCCCTCAACTATGCAGAAACATTTAAACAGGGTGTGTGTGAATCATTATTGAAATAAATCTCCTTCATATGGTGTATAATCAAGCAAGTCAGAATTATTGGAGCTGCAGTGCCACCATGTGGCTGAACCGCGTAACAAAAATTAACAGGAAGTGATTTCAGTACACATGATGTAAAACAGGGATGAGAAGCATTACAGGCAAAGTAACAAGGCAAAAGATCAATATTTCTTTTGAGGTAAAACTTAAAAGCTAAAAATATGATAAAAATGAACAGAAAGGTAAAAGATATACATTATCAGAAAGCACCTTAAATAGAAATTAACAAATTACTCTGAGCCAGCGAGCAATAAACTAGGAATAAAATTAATAGTAATAGCAAATTAATAGCAAACAAATTTGGTTATTGAACAGTTGGTGACATCAACTCTAAATGCTCTCACACAGAGGCATTACAGTGCTTAAAGAATAAAGTAAATAACAGCAAGATGGCAACACCTACATTACCAAAAGCCTTTAGAATCAGAAAAAGAGTGTGAGCCGACTGTAAAGCTGGATTTCAAAGTGCAGCAAGCAAAAGTACTCAGTTCAAAAATTAAACAGTGAAGGGAACAATGGGTCATCAGACTGTCAAAAGTGGACATGAAAAATGTCGCATTAACCAAACTGAAATTTCAACTGGTATCATTAGTGTTTTAGGTTACCAGGGTAACGCCTGGAAGAAGTGATGTCTGCATTGGTGGTGTCTCAGGGTGATCTAAATAGAGGGATTTTGTCATGGGATGTTCTCTTAACAAGACATTCCCTGCACGTGGGGCAGGAATCATTTTTTTAAGTACTGTGGAATCGAGAACACAGCCTGTATTTCCAGACAATAATTTGAACCAACAATCAGTTGTGTCTCCGATGTTTAAATAAATTGATCAATAGTTGACTGCTAACTTAAGGAGCCCAGTGGACATAAACTCAGGACTAAATGCACATATAACTCTCTAAACTGACTGACGATTTCAAATCCAAAACATTTCTGCTTCAGCAACAAAACACTGTTTTTGGTATTCACTTGACCCCTGTGATATATATACACATCACGGTTTCTATAGCAACAGCTACTCGTATAAAAGTAACTGATCACAAGAAACTTTATGGAAAAAGTCTCCAGTGTCAGTCAGATCTTCAGGATAGACATGTTTATGTTTTAGGCTTTCGCAGTTTTGTTCTTCATGTCTTATTTTGTTGAGGAAAGAGAATAAAGAGAGCCTGATGATGGACCGACTCTGTACAGTGAGAGGGGAAAAAAACAGGAAGTGACTCATATCAGGGGCATTCTACAGTTATATAAAGTATGATGTGAGGTTCTGTAATCATTAACAAATTGTTGTTATAGGTGTGTAAATAAATACTTCAGGACACCCTGTGTTATACCACCTCGTTGTTGATTATTGCCCTATAACTGCACAACATGGGTTGTTTTGTTCCATATTTACTGCACAAGCACAAATCAGATTGGTCAGAAGGAGAGTGATATTTCTGTATTATCACCCTGATTAAACTCACTGTCCTTATATGGTATCATTTCCACAGTAACACTATACAGCAATCACACAAGATCCATAACTAATAAACAGAACTTAAAAATGTGGAGCTTTAAACTGCATAAAAAGACCAGCGTCCTGTATATGATGAATATAATAAAATGTGATGTGGACATGGTTAGGGCTATATTGATAGAAGGGGTGTCCAGTTTAAGCACTCTGTAATGTTTTCCCAGCAAAGGAAAGTCTTCAGGAAAGGAGTGTTTATGCAGATAGAGAAGGATAGAGCAACAGAGAGTCTCACAGATAGAGAAATAGAGACACAGAGAAAGAGAGAAGATGACACAGAGTCTTTAACTATTTGTCATTAAATAAAGGTACTTTTTTAAGTTAATGAATGCATGCACATTCCACAGACAGTAACACACACTTGTCAGAAATAGCAAGAGAGAGACAGAGAGAGCGAGAGAAAGAATGACAGAGACAGAGCGAGTCAGAGACGGACAGAGAAGGTGGTACCAGGAACTGGCGTGTCATCAGTTTGTGCATTAATAAACACTGCAATAGTCTATAAATCAAGTAACTTAATTCTCCAGGATGGAATTTAATTCTCTAGATGTCGGTAAAGCCGAGTCACTGGGGATAATTAAGCAACAATTAAAGACCTATCTATTTCTTAGATGTTTGAGTAATGATTTTGGTAATTTGAGGATTTTTTTTTTCTGACCACATTCCTTCCACAAAGTTGATGGTTCAACACAATCCTTCCTTGTTTTTCATAATGTCTTGCTAAGTTCTTAACCCTAATCCTTAGCTGTTTGCTTTGCTTGATGGTATTTATCTTGGCCATGCCGTGTGTAAAAAAAAAAATCTCTGACTGGACCCTGAGCTTTGTCTTTTCTAACAGATCACGAAGTGCTTCATATAAAAAAAAAAGCAGGAATGAAAAAAAATTAATAAAAATCGCTCCATCAACCATTTCGCATGGAAGCAGCCAGTCTGAGCAGCTAAACAAATGAGATGCTCTTGAGCCCTCACGTAACAAGGGAGACATTTGCATGGTTTCGCCAGGGGTAAACGCCCGGGCACGTTATATTCTATGCCACATCGAAAGGCTTTAGAGTATTTACAGTATACACTGTATATACAATATGTGTATATACAAATGGCAACTATTCCCAGTAAGGTTTTCTAAAAAGTCAGGTGTGATTTTCATTTAAAATTATTTTGTAATATCTACAGAGCAGCTCACTTAACTGCTGTTGATCTCCAGTGGTGAAAATATGAACTAATCTCAGTAAAAAAATATAAAGTTTAGCTTTTCTAATTAATATCTACTGGTGCAGGTGTTTGTTTACACTGAGCAAGTAGCTTATTTAATTAAGTAGACTATTAAATCTGGTACATTACACATATAAAGATATCATAAAGATGAAAGAGAGAGTACTGGCCAATGTGCAGAGTTTAGTTTCATGTAAAGTCTTTTAAAGGGGATGTGTGTATAATGTGTTTGCTATATTATTATAATGTGTATAGAATATAATCCATGTAGATTTTTTTCTTGGTAGAACTCTAACCAAGTCAAAATCCTGCACACACACACTCTGAGCTTTTATAATCTATTGTGAAGTTGGATTAGTTGAACAAAAGCAGGAAATCAAATCACGTTCTGGCATTTTCAGTGGCTCAGATGACAAAACAAACATGTGCTGGTTTTATAATCCTGTGTAACTTTCTAAAGCTTTGAAATAAAACCTTCATTTAGGTGTTGTGTTTTAATGAACAAACTACATGTCTAGCATTAGCTGAGCTTGAAACTAAAATTATTTAAAAAAAAAAAAAGAAAAAAAAAGGGTTTTGAAAGGTGACAGTGGCTAAAATTATATTAAAGGGAAATAAAGTAGAAAAACATTTAGCATTAGCATTAACACTAGCTAGCTAAAGTTGGTTACCTAGCTACGCTAAATGTCTTTTAGAAACTTAATTAGCCTGTATGTAAAAAACGTAAAAGTAACAAAACACACATTATATAACATAAAGCGTGATAAAACATAAACTGAGCGATACTGTTATTTTAAGCTGAATTAATAACTATAAATAATAATTGAAAACTAAACAGCTAGTTATGCTAAGCTACTATGCTAACCTGTTGCGCTAGCGGAAGTTTGGGCGACGCTTGAACTTTCTTGTGGTTTTCCTTCACATTATCATCTCATACTATATAAACAAACAGACATTACTTAAAAGGTTTGTAATAAAACTAAATAAAAGCATAAAGTAGACTTACATGATTGTTGTAGACTGAAACACGGAGCAGAGAAAGAGAATAATCGGAGAATAATCGGGAGCTGTGTTTAAAGGGCTGCGACCAAGAAAATACCAACACACACACACACACACACAGGGAGGGAGGGAGGGAGAGAGAGAGAGGTTCAGGTACGTTATTCTGAGACTCAGTGTGGAATAGAGAAGTTCAGAGATGAACAGATCTAATCTCCTCCACTTCATCCATCTCACATCTAACAAAATAATAAAACACCACCACCATTAATAACACACACACACACAAATGTATATATATATATATATATATATATATATATATATTGGTGGCGATGGCACAGTATTTAATTGTAAAAAATTTTTTTAAAGGCCAAGTTCAAGGAAATGTCTTATCACTATAATCATCCATGTGAGTGACAGCATACACAGATCTACATATTCAGAACAGAAGACTACATAGGATGGTTTCGAGACTGCTGAAAGGATTATCATCTGTGTATATCCAGAGTGAGTAAAGGGGCTCAGACAATCATTTTGGACGTCTCACATCCAAGCCAACTTCTCCTTAAACGTCTGCCGTCTGGACGGTGCCCCGGAGCCGTCAGGCACAAGAACAGTTTCTTCCCCCAGGCAATTTATCTCATGGACAGTTAAATATGTGATATGTGTTATACCACTGATATTTATTTCATTTTTTTGACAATAACCCATTTTTTTGTTTGTTTGTTTTGTGTTGTGTATGTGGTTGTCAGATTTGGATGCTTCCTTCACCAAAACAAATTCCTTTTATGTGCAAATGTACTGATATTTTTAATCTAAAGCTTTTTCTCATGCAATTCACACTAACATCAATATGTTATAACATAAGTTCAATACTAAGATCATGAAAGGGCCAGGAGTAGCTCAGTGGTTAAGACATTGGACTACAGTTCGGAAGGTCCCAGGTTCAAACCCCACAACCACCAAGTTGCCACTGTTGGGCCCTTGAGTAAGGCCCTTAACCCTCAACTGCTCAGATGAATTCATTCATTCATTGATTTTCTATACCGCTTAATCCTGTGTTCAGGGTCACGGGGGACCTGGAGACTTCGGGCACTAGGCGGGGTGCCAATCCATCGCAGAGCACACTCACACACCCAATCACACACTACGGGCAATTTAGGAACGCCAATTAGCCTAACCTGCATATCTTTGGACTGTGGGAGGAAACCGGAGTACCCGGAGGAAACCCACCAAGCACGGGGAGAACATGCAAACTCCATGCACACAGAGACGGGCCGGGCCGGGGAATCGAACCCAGACCCTGGAGGTGCAAGGCGACAGTGCTAACCACTACACCACCGCGCCGCCCGCTCAGATGTATAATGAGATAAAAATGTAAGTCGCTCTGGATAAGAGCATCTGCTAAATGTAAATGAAACAATAATATTTAATCATTAATAATATGAGATAAATATCAGTCATCCCAATTGAAAATGAGACCCTCATTGGTGTTACTGTTACACAAAAAGGGTTTTATTTTGAAATACATTTGATAATATAAAATCATTCCTTCCTGTTTCTAGATAAGCACTGGACAAATGCACAATCTATGTCCGATGTCACTTCTCATTTGTTATATCATCATTTATTTAGCAAGTTTATGCAAAACTTTTAAGACCATCATTACTGTTAATCATTTTATAATCATAACTGTCAAAAAATTGTACATAAAAACAATTACATCTAAAAATTAATTGATTTTGGCATAATTGAAAACCATGTGGTATTACATATAAAAGCCATTTTAATTACAATTTTCCCTCTAAATTAAAGGTGTGAAAGAAGAAATACATTGCAAAGAAATTTTATGACCCAATTTCCACTTTTTTTTAATGACCCATATATGAGTGTCTGTGATTAGATAAGAAAGATTCCTCCATGGTGAATTAAATTGCACTAGACAGTACAATTACATTCGAAATAGAGTTTTCTAATCAAAGTAATATAATAAAAAGAATTTGTAAAAAAAGAAAAAAAAAAAAAAGAAAAAAAAATAAATAAATATATATATATATATATATATATATATATATATATATATATATATATGTGGGCTGAAAATGTATAATAAATAAATAGAATTCAAATAGAAGGGTGTAAATTATGCAGGATTTACAGACTTTACAGAAAGAAATAATAAACTCTAAGATATAAATGTATAGTATTAAGGCTGTACTATAATATAAAATATAAAAGATACTGTGTGGGTATAGTATATATGCAATAGAATGATAGGTGTGTTAGCAGTCGTGTGGTTGTCCATGTTCCAATTTGCGGTTGGTCCTTGTTTATTTGAAAAATGAGCTGTGTGTAAACAAGAATATAAAATCTGCAACATAACAAGAAATGTGCCACATAGTCAGTAATGTACTCCATCCTGACTCTGATGTGTAAGCAAGAATGTGGGGTTTGTGTTTATTGTGTAAATTAACAAACGAAGTCCGAGTTGTTTAATCCTATCTGGTGGTCTTGTTGAGAGTTCAGTATAACAGGACAGGGCGATTTGGCAATTTCTGTCCTAATTTACTGAGTCATCAGAGGACAGCTGTCTGCATCACCATGTTCATGGTAAAGTGGAACTGTCCCCAATCACCACACGCATCCCAAGCAGACCACACAGGGCCATCCTGAGCAGCAACCATGACGCATCAATGTAAAAAAAAATTCCTTTGCAGCACAGGTTCCCGACCCTCTGTCCTGCTCAGTGTGTTCATCTGATCCCCTCCACACTCACATTCTTCAACCTACTCCCACCTGGACAAAACTGGGACCAGTGTGAGGATTATGTTCTTTGACTTCTCCAGTGCCTTCAACACCATACGACCGGCAGTACTGGGGGAGAAACTAAGGATCATGGAAATTGACACTCCTTTGGTCTCCTGGATAATGGACTACCTGACCTGCCGTCCCCAGTATGTTCGTTTACAAAACTGTGTGTCTGACACGGTGATCTGCAGCACTGGTGTTCCTCAGGGGTCTATTCTGTCTCCATTTCTTTTCACCCTTTATACATCGGACTTTAAATATAATTCAGAATCACGCCATCTACAGAAGTTCTCTGACGACTCTGTGGTGGTGGCATGTATTAAGGACGGTGACATCTCCGAGTACCAGTCTGTGGTGGATGACTTTGTTTTCTGGTGTGAACGTAACTACCTACAACTCAACATCAAGAAAACAAAGGAGCTGGTGATAGACTTTAGGAAAGGTGGAACCCCTGTGACTCCCATGTCTGTCCAGGGAGAGACAGTGGACATGGTCTCTGAGTACAAATACCTAGGAGTGCATCTGGATAATAAACTGGACTAGTCAGTTAACACAATGGCCCTCTACAAGAAAGGACAGAGCAGGTTGTACTTTCTGAGAAGGCTCAGGTCTTTCAACATCTGTAATAACATTCTTCTGACGTTTTACGAATCTGTGGTGGCGAGTGTCGTCTTCTATGCCGTGGTCTGTTGGGGCTGTAACATAAAAGCGGCAGACAGAAACAGACTGGACAAGGTCATTAAAAGGGCCGGATCTGACCTGGGCTTGGATCTGGACTCTGTTGATGTCGTGGCAAAGAGGAGGATCCTGTCCAAGATACAGAAATGCAGCAGATCGATAGCAAGCAATGTCTTGGAATCATTCTGCCTCAGCGTCATGCCTCTGGGCGTGGTCAGGCCACAGGATCTCATCAACGTCACAGGCAATCCTGTCCCTTGCTGAACAACGGGGAAAGAATCCTTTAGCATGCCGAATCCAACCTTGAATCGCTTCCACTCCAATGTCGTCATTTTCCTGTGCATAAGGATTTCTGTCATAGACCTTCCACCTCCATGCAGAAAACAATTCTTCAATGGGATTAAGGAAGGGCGAGTATGGTGGGAGGCTCACATTTATAAAACGTGGGTTATTTTAAAAATACTCACGGATTCTAGGACCACGGTGAAAGTTCACATTGTCCCAGATTACCACATACATGGGATGCTCTGCCTCTCTCTTCACGTCTCAGCAATGCTTCCTGTAGAGCATACAGAAACATTATAAGCTGAGCAGTGTTGTAAGGCCCTAAAGACACATGGCGGTGAATAACCCCGTAGCTGCTGATGGCAGCACATATGGTCACGTTGCCACCGCGCTGCCCTGGCAACTCTACAATGGCACGTTGACCAATAATGTTGCGGCCTCTCCTTCTCCTCTTGGTGAGATTGAAGCCAGTTTCATCCAAGAAGATGCACTCATGAGGCCTCTCCATGGAATCCAGTTGAAACATTCTCTATAGAAAAGAACAAGACTTTATTTTTGAAGTAACGTAAATGACATAGCATTCCAGGCTTCATGCCTCTACAGTATATACATGTGCTGCATTACATTCAACACAGTAAAGATGTACAGTAACTCAATAGTGCTGTGGAATCTCTGGACATCATTACTTACTTGTACATATTGGTATCGTAGCTCTTTTACCCTTTCAGAATTTCTCTCACATGGTTCTCTGTAGGCTTGTTTGAGATTTATCAGGTTGCGTTTCAGGACACGGTCACTTGTGGAGAGACTCACACTGTTGATTCCTTCAAAGTTTACGTCGTCTTCCTCAGCTCGCTGTTGTATTTCACGCAGACGAATGAGATTATTTTGAAGGACCGTATTGACAATAATGGTCTCCTGCTGTTGTGAGAACTTACCCCTCCTTCCAACGTCTTTCAATTCTAGTAAATAAAACCTCTTGTTAGAGTTGTACAGACAGGCCTAATGCATTGAAATGTCACCAAATATGTACAATACATAAAATACTATTATTTTTAGTACTACTATTAGTTTTACTGTAATGCTGCTAGAAAAAGGGCCAATTTTTAGAGATATGTTACAGTAATTTACTGAGACGTTCCACAACTGTACATACTGTACTGTAAGTCTGAGGGACCACAAATGATAGTAAACTTACCGGTTCGCTTCTCTTAATGTCCTGACACTGGAGGCCACAGAGAACCTGCTTATGTTTGGTTGAACACGTAATCCTGCGTCCCTCATACTCAGTCCATGAACCAGAACATGGTGTATGATTGTTGCTCTAATTTCATTGGAAATGATGGCTCTTCTTCTTCCTCCTCCTCCTCCTCCTCCTCTGTCTCTTCCTCTTCTGTCTCTTCCTCCTCTGTCTCCTCCTCCTCCGTCTCCTTCTCCTCTGTCTCTTCCTGCTCTGTCTCCTCCTCCGTCTCCTCCTCCTCTGTCTCTTCCTCCTCCGTCTCCTTCTCCTCTGTCTCTTCCTGCTCTGTCTCCTCCTCCGTCTCCTCCTCCTCTGTCTCTTCCTCCTCTGTCTCCTCCTCCTCCTCCTCCTCTGTCTCCTCCTCCTTCTCCTTTGTCTCCTCCTCCTCTGTCTCTTCCTCCTCTGTCTCCTCCTCCTCCTCTGTCTCTTCCTGCTCTGTCTCCTCCTCCTCCTCCTCTGTCTCCTCCTCCTCCTCCTCTGTCTCTTCCTGCTCTGTCTCCTCCTCCTCCTCCGTCTCCTCCTCCTCCGTCTCCTCCTCCTCTGTCTCTTCATCCTCTGTCTCCTCCTCCTCCTCCTCCTCTGTCTCCTCCTCCTTCTCCTTTGTCTCCTCCTCCTCTGTCTCTTCCTCCTCTGTCTCCTCCTCCTCCTCTGTCTCTTCCTGCTCTGTCTCCTCCTCCTCCTCCTCCTCTGTCTCCTCCTCCTTCTCCTTTGTCTCCTCCTCCTCTGTCTCTTCCTCCTCTGTCTCTTCCTCCTCTGTCTCCTCCTCCTCCTCTGTCTCTTCCTGCTCTGTCTCCTCCTCCTCCTCCTCTGTCTCCTCCTCCTCTGTCTCTTCCTGCTCTGTCTCCTCCTCCTCCTCCTCTGTCTCTTCCTGCTCTGTCTCCTCCTCCTCCTCCTCTGTCTCTTCCTGCTCTGTCTCCTCCTCCTCCTCCTCTGTCTCTTCCTGCTCTGTCTCCTCCTCCTCCTCCTCCTCCGTCTCCTCCTCCTCTGTCTCTTCCTCCTCTGTCTCCTCCTCCTCCTCCTCCTCCTCCTCTGTCTCCTCCTTCTCCTTTGTCTCTTCCTGCTCTGTTTCCTTCTCTGTCTCTTCCTGCTCCTCCTCCTCTGTCTCTTCCTCCTCTGTCTCCTCCTCCTTTGTCTCTTCCTGCTCTGTTTCCTCCTCTGTCTCCTCCTCCTCCTCCTCCTCTGTCTCCTCCTCCTCCTCCTCCTCCTCCTCCTCTGTCTCTTCCTCCTCTGTCTCCTCCTCCTCTGTCTCTTCCTCCTCTGTCTCCTCCTCCTCCTCCTCCTCTGTCTCTTCCTCCTCTGTCTCCTCCTTCTCCTTTGTCTCTTCCTGCTCTGTTTCCTTCTCTGTCTCTTCCTGCTCCTCCTCCTCTGTCTCTTCCTCCTCTGTCTCCTCCTCCTTTGTCTCTTCCTGCTCTGTTTCCTCCTCTGTCTCCTCCTCCTCCTCCTCTGTCTCCTCCTCCTCCTCCTCCTCTGTCTCTTCCTCCTCTGTCTCCTCCTCCTCTGTCTCTTCCTCCTCTGTCTCCTCCTCCTCCTCCTCCTCCTCTGTCTCTTCCTCCTCTGTCTCCTCCTCCTTTGTCTCTTCCTGCTCTGTTTCCTCCTCTGTCTCCTCCTCCTCCTCCTCTGTCTCCTCCTCCTCCTCTGTCTCTTCCTGCTCTGTTTCCTTCTCTGTCTCTTCTTCCTCCTCCTCCTCCTCCTCGTCCACTTCCACTTCCACTTCCTCCTTCTCTCCTGCCTTCCATTGTGAAAATCACACATGCCATTTGGATTAGACATGGCTTTATATCCTGATTATTGATGAGGTGCGACACATTACTGATTTGAAACAGGTGTGTTACATTTTGAGTGCTTGTGTGTTACCGATGACGACAGTGTGTTGCTTGTGTTTCACTTTTGGGGCTGTGTTGTGCCATTCTGAGTTGAAGTGCACCACAATGCTACATGTGCCTTGTCAGTGACAATGTGTTTACAGTTTTGCACAAAGCCTGATTCCGATTTGCTAGTTGTGTCTAACCACATGAGAAGTGTTTAAAGTTCTGCAAACTGTGTGATCCAATCAATCAAGTGGTTTGTACACTTGCAACTTTGGTTTTGCAAATGGATTTTAGTGTTTTAGCAATTCAGAAATACTGTAATAAAGTTCTTTGAATCTTGAATCTTCAAACACTGTCCCTAAAGAACCCTTTGAGAACCTTCTGTCATGTACAGTGTTGATCTGATCTTCTCTACTTCCTCAATCTTTCCCGCACTTTTCCCAGACGTTTGCATGGATTGTGTTAATTTGATCTACTCTGCTTTATCCAACCATGCAAGTTCTCAACCTTGCTCCTGGACAGGGGTTTCTAATCTTCTCCAGAAAGGGCTTGTGAGTGTGTGTGTGTGCAGAGTCACAGCTGATAGTCAACTGAAAGCTCCAAACAAATAATTAAACAAGTGGAATGTGGGATGAGTTCCCAAAATTGACCATAGTGTGTGAATGAGTGTGTGTGTGTGTGTGTGTGTGTGTGTGTGTGCGCTCTGCGATGGATTGGCACGCTGTCCAGGATGTACCCTGCCTCGTGCCCAGAGTCTCCTGGGATAGGCTCCAGGTCCCCACGACCCTAAATACAGGATAAAGCGATATAGAAGATGAATGAATGAATGTGGGATGAAAGCCTACACCCGCAGAAGCTCTTTCTGGAGATTGGACACCCCTGCTCCTGGAGAAGCCTCTCCAAGTGAGGCTTCTCCACTTTTGGCTTCTCCACTTCTCTGTCTGAAGCGAGATATTTATTTGCGTGTTGCATCTCAGGACAAAAACACTGGAGGGAAAGTATGTATAGTGTTGATATGAGTGTCTCAGCTGCATAATTCCTGCTGGGGTTCGGAAACAATGATAAAAAAAACAGTTTTGGACCTGCAAATGGACCTGTTCTCTTAGATATATTAATTAATTGATTGATTAATTAATTCAGTGAGAGGTAGCAGAGCTGTAGATGTTGAGGTTCTCTTTGGGAGTGACAGGGATGGATAGGATCAAGAATGAGTCCATTAGAGGGACAACCCATGTTAGATGTTTTGGAGATAAAGTCAGAGAGGCCAGAAAGACAAAAAAGAAGAAGAAATTGTACAGAATAACAGAATACAGTTTTGAGAGTAAAAACTCCCTTTATTTCTTTATATAATCCCCAGCTACACTAATGCACTTATCCCAGTGTGTCACTAGTGCTGGATAACCTCAAGGTAGAAAGTTTTCTCAGTACGCCTGAGCCATGATCGGACTGCCTGCTTCACATTTGACTACTTTTATGGCCCAAAAATGTGGGAAATGGCATGGACTGAGGTGAGGACTGTACGGGGGACGTGGCATAACTCCCAGCTGAGTCTCTGTAATGTGCAAGTGGGGTTGGTGATTGATTGTGTGTATACAGTCCCCAGAGGTGGAAAGAGTAATAACATTTTGTACTCAAGTACAAGTACTGTTACTTCAGTGAAATTTTACTTAAGTACAAGTAAAGTTACCATTATAAAAATCTACTCAAATAAAAGTAAAAAGTAGCTCATTAAAAAATTTACTGAGTTACTTTTTTATTTTTATTTATTTTTTAACAGCGGGGGTGGGATGAGGCATTCTAGCGTAGTTCAAAAAAGATGAGCAGATATAAATCTCAAACTAGTTGTTTTTAACTGAAGGAACACCTTTGCATAATAAAGCTGTTGTCTTTGTTGTGCTTGAAAATCAAAGTGGTCACTTAAATATGGTGTTACGTCCCAGTCTAGGGCCAAACAGCAAAAGAATGGTTCAGGGTTCTATTTTAAACTGTATGGAAATGGTGGTATATGGCAGAAAGAACTAGATCCAATCATTAACTGATGAAATAATGAGGTTTGTATATATATACACACACACACACATACACACACACACCAGGAGGAGGATCAGATTCAGGATGGACCCAGGCCAAAATAATAAACAAAATGGTATTTATATTTAGTAGGTAGATTACCTGCAAAAAGAAACAACAACAAAAAAAAAACCAGAAACAAAAATACAGGTACCTTCCTGGACTCCCTAAACCAAAAACAGTGAAATTATCTACAAATATATACAAAGACCAACCAAACCAAAGGGACAAAGCAATAATCAAAGTCAATTGGAGGCAAAAAAGTCAAACCGGAATACACAACCAAATATCAAAACGCCAAAATCACAACCTCTTTCATCTTTCGCGCGTCTCTCTCCAGTCGCGCTAGTCGATGACGTCACTCTCAGGGCGGAAGCGACCGTGTGGAAGGTCAGGTAGCTGCCGATGTCAGAAAACCTGGAGTGGAGTCTGGAGCGGCGCGCGACCAGGACATGATACACACACGCGGCGCAACGGAACATTTATACAAAGCATAATATCTTTTATTATTTTATCATTTTCATTCATTTATTTTTTACTCAGTAGCGAATATGATTTAAAATGTAGCGAATTACAATACTTCAAACAAAACGTACTTAAGTAAAAGTAAAATTACAGATTTTTAAAACTACTTTAAAAAGTAGAAATATACAAAAAAGCTACTCAATTACAGTAACGCGAGTAAATGTAATTCGTTACTTTCCACCTCTGACAGTCCCACAGACAGATGCGGCTCTTCCGCAAGTTGGTGACGTTGATTTTCGAGGATCAGACTTTCCACTCACTGAAGTATCACAGGGGTTTGAATCACCTTGGCTGGGATCATCATTCATGGATGTACTGCCTTCTTTTACTCAGAGGTGGAAAGAGTAATACAATTTTGTACTTAAGTAAAAGTAGTGTTACTTTAGTGAACTTTTACTGAAGTACAAGTAAAGTTACCCTTATAAAAATCTACTCAAGTAAAAGTAAAAAGTAGATCATTAAAAATGTACTCAGAGTAAAAGTTACTGAGTTACTTATATATTTTTTAACAGCGGGGGTGGGGGGATGGGGGATGGAACACCCTTGCATAATAAATCTGTTCCCTTTGTTTGAAATTAAAGTTGTCGCTTAAATATGACCAGGGGTTTGTTTCGTAAGTACTGTATTTGTTGGTATTTCACTTTCAGCTGTGTCTGCATCACTGACATCTGTTTTGTCCGTCTCCATCGTTCTTGTGAATTTAGCGCGTTTGTTCTCTACGTCAATCAGTCAGTCAGTGCAGTGGTTTCCGGGGTGCGATTTCTTTCCTTCTCCGTTGTATTATTTGTATTATTTTTCATTTTCATTCATTTATTTTTCCGCAGTAGCGAATATGATTTAAAATGTAGTGAAGTACTTTAAACAAAACATACTTAAGTAAAATGACAGATTTTAAAAACTACTTTAAAAAGTAGAAGTACACAAAAAAAAATCTCCTCAATTACAGTAACGCGAGTAAATATAATTCATTACTTTCCACCTCTGGTTTTACTGCTGATTTGACTTGTATAAAACTCCACAATTTGTAAAAGAATCAGTACCTATTTGGATTGATATACTTAAAAAAGATTCAAACTCAGTGCACTAACATCTTTGCTGCTTTGGATGTTTGAGAAAATAAACAGATTCATTTGATTAATTGGATAAAAGAATCAAGTGGGTAAATTGAATCACTTGAACTTCAATTGGGAGGAAAAATTATTTCAGAGAAATTTCATTACTGGGCTACTTTGTGACTGTGTGTGTGCGTGTGCATGTACTGTACTGCTGAAATAACACAATGTGAACCTTTTATCATTTTCAGATTTTATTTTACAGCAGAAATTATATAAAGCATTCAGAAAACATTTTCCATGTTTTGAGGGCAATTCAAAATGTTTTGCATGGCTTCAGCAGCTGAGTATTTTTTTTTTTTTTTAAACATATCCAACAATTCAGTGATGCTCTTACATGCACAATTACAGAAAAATAAATCTCACAAGAAGGACAGAGAGAGAGAGAGAGAGAGAGAGAGAGAGAGAGAGAGAGAGAGAGAGAGAGGAAAAATTAGAATGTGAGGAGAAAACTCATCGGAGAAAGAAAGAAGGAGAGGAAGAAGGATTCAAAGCAGGGACTGAAGGACGAAAGAGAAGAGGGGAACAAAGAGAGAAAGAGAAGAGAAGGGGAAAAGAGAGGACTAATACTAGTTTTACATGCAGAGTGTTGATCGCCCATCACCTTGTAAGAAAGCTGGGCTTATATTCACCTATTTTTTTTTTTCTTCTTCTTCTGATCATTTGAAAATGAGGAAAACGTGCATTAGGGTTTCGGGGAAATATGAAACCGATATCCATAGATCACTGAATGCCTGACTTTCTGTACCTAATTGCATAAGAGGAAGTGAACTAAACTTGTCTTTGTTATTTTTATTTTTTTCATGTTTCTAAACTCTTTTAAACTATAGCACTCTGCTTTAAAGAAACCGAAACTGTTTATTGCTCTGAATTTCTAAATAAGAAGAGTGATGATTGGTTCATTATAGGTCTACTCTACGTTTTACTTATTTCAGAGAGGGAAGGAAAAACGATACGAATAAAATCTCAGTTTTATTGGTTTGTTCCAACACGTGAACAGTGCGTAGGATCGAAAAGTTAACCTGGCGCATGTTTCGTTTTTTTTTTTTTTTTTTGTCATTCCTCCTTAGAGAAGTGTGTGACATCAGACGTGCTCAGCAGTAAAGCACAGCTACCTCAGACAAGGCTTTGGGGAATTTAAGTAGAGGATGGAGTCGCGCCACCCTCTCACCTCATATAGAAACGTGGAATGAATGATCAAGTATAAAAAATGTCATGACTGAGTAATGGTGTTGAGGTATTCTTTCATTTTTTTTTTTTGTTGTTTGAAAATGTTAAATGAGTGATGTTTAACAACGCTCCTTCAGCTGTATGATGATGATGATGATGATGATTTGAACTCAGCAGTAATACAAGGCCGACCCTGCTTTCCCGGGGGTTTTAGTGATTTGTACTCAATGCCTTCCTGTATTAATAGTGAAACAGTTTCTTTTCAGACCCAAAGCCCTGACCTGCTCTAAATCGAATCTAAATCTGGATTCTCCCTCCCATTTTTGGCACCCTGAGTAAAATTACAAAAGGGAGGCAGAATGATCTTGAATCTCAAACACAGGTAACCGGTTTGAGATGCATTACAAGAGGCGGATACTAATTATGATAGACATGATCTCTGTGTTTTCTCTATCCTTTCTTTTTTTTTTTTTTTTTTTTCTCTGATTGCAAACCCTGCATAAAATTACCCCAATTCTACAACAAGACACGCCTTCCATGAGATTTGGTGATGACTTCCTGAAGTTTGCATGCTCAATTTTGAAAGAACGTTTTGACCATGAGGAATAGCAACGACAACAAAATACTTTTAGTCACGCGAATGAAAATGAAAGCAATATTAATATCAACAATAATAATAATTATAACAATAACACTAGTATTTTTCAAACTGTGCCTGTCTTGCAACAAACCTGAAGTGATATCACTTGTGATAGGTGACATATGTATAACGTGTTTGTGAACATGACATACTGATCCCTTCTTCTCTACTCTACTGCACTATATGAGTACTGAGATGAACGACAGGCATGCTTAGCGTATTGTTATAAGTTCTTTTGAAATCTGATTTCTCATGCAAATGTGCCGTGCATGTTCATATTCATGTCCATGTTTCACATCTATCTGTTAATGTTAATGCTCTATTACCTGACTGAGTGTAAGCATATTAAATGAAATGAAATGCTTGAATGAATAAATTGATCTAACATTCCTGATAAATGAAGGAGAAAACACATTTCAGGAAAGGAGGTTGATAAGGTGGTGAAGGAGGAAGGGCTAGGAAAGGGGTATCATAACTCTTCGAACAACAAAACTGGTTTTTAAGCCTTGCATATCCATGTATAGTAAAAAAAAAAAAAAGAAACAAAATGAGAGAGAGAGGAATTAGTTAACATTGACCGTCACTGTAAGTAATAAACTCCTGATATATATTTTTTTTCTCAGAAGGTTACGTTTTAGGCACTTTCTACAATAATACTGATATTAAATCTCTGTGATGATGTGAAGGATGAAGATCTGATGTATTTACTTCAAAGACTGAAATCGGAGGAGAACAGATAAACAGTGTAAGACCTGTGAATGAGCACCATACGTTCTGAGTGTAGCTGCTGGTGTGAGTCAGAAAAAATGATCTCTTTTCATATGACAAATACGATCAGATCAGGTTATGGAATTTGTCTTCGTGTCTGATTCACCAACGATGATCCAGTGTTTTCATCCAAAGCCCTTGCGTTCTTTTAATATGACGTAAAAACAAATACAAATACAGATTCACAACGGTTTCCTAACCGAGCCATATTGCACAGCATGACCGCTTCGATCAAAGAAAAATAGAATTGATAATGAGATGAGTAAAACAGGGATATTTTTAAAAAAGTGGCAGGCTTGATCAGATGAATCTCTTTGCTAATCCGAAATTTTGTTTTATTTTCACCCTCTTCCTTCTCAGATCTGATTCAATGGCAGAAAAAGAAATCTGATAAGTCTTATCTTCGATAATACTAATCCTCTTAGATCATACAGACATACCGTATTTCACACTATACATATATATATATATATATAAATATATATATATATATATATATATATAATATAAATTATTAATGTTTAAATACTGCCAACAGCGGAGAGGGACGTTCCCTATTTGAGCCATTTACAAATCCAACACCTTTTAATCATTTTTCTTATTCCATGTCAGTATTTATGCTTGAGATGTAAGATTAAGTGAACAGACAGAACTATTTCGAGATCTCAAAGCATCTCTTCTTTCCCGGGACATTGTGGAGTAGAATGTAATGAATTTAGGTCCTTTTTCTGTTTTAACCTCTCGTATAGTCATCTGTTGAGCAGAATAATTCAGTAAGCGATAAAGAGATATCATGGCACTATTGGCGAAAGAAAAAAGTCTTGTTAGCCATTGTCTGGGGGGGAAAAAAAGAAAAAAGATTTTAATCATCTAGATTTCTGTTTGAATGGCTCACGGTGCTGTGATGTAATTAAATCAGAAGTCAAGGGAATTGATAGAAAAAAGTTTAAAGACCCCATTCCATGGTTGGAAATTAATAATCACTTGATTGTTATCCTCACGAATTCCTCTAGAATAAGTGGGTTTGACATTGTGTTTAATTCCACCACTGATTCTGACTGAAGTCTGGATTTGAACTTGGATATTTCTATGCCTTCTGTTCTTATTTGAGTTTTATATCAGTTCCATATACTGGTATTGTGCTCTACAATCTCCAGGTACAGTTTACTCCATTTGTCCCTTTGGCAGCCACTCTCATCCAGACAGACTTAGAAAAATATGTGAGCACAGGAAGGTAGGGGTTACGTTTGGTGGGATTTGACCTAATACCCTTCAGATCATCCTGCTCCCACAAAGTCAGATATTACATTCCATGTTTGCTTTCTTTAAGTTAATACTATAATGTATGATGTATATTCATATTATGCATTATTATGTTCAATGTCACCCCTCTGGTTCATTATAGGTCTGCGATGACCTGGAGCCCAACAAAAATGCACAGAGTTGCCAGATATGAAGCATGATGTGCTCAGAGCATTCAATTATTCGTCTTCACGTGGTGCCTTGTTCTGGTCAGGGTACCTAAGGTTTAACCAATTTGCTTATTACAAGTTGGTATAAACAAATATAATAACTGTGAGAGAGTGTGGGCCTGGGCTCAGAAATAGGAGATTTGTATATAGTACTTAAAACTCTTTCAGGCCTGTGTGGTACTGGCCGGAATTTCTAATACAATGAATGGTTTTGCACAGTTGAGTTCTTACAGTAGAGAGCGGTGTTAGCTATTGGTTATTGACCCAATTCCTACAGGAATGGGTAATATTGGTCAGAATATTGAGAACCTACACGAGGCCACATTGGTCAGAAATGCCATAGGAACAGGTAGCGTTGGTCAGAATTCCTCCAGAAATTGGGTGCATTGGCCAAAATTCCTACAGGAATGGTTAACATTAGTCACACTTCTTACAGGAATGGGCAACAATCATCAAAATCCCTACAGGAATGGCAACAATGATCAGAAGTATTGCAGAAATCAGCAACCCTGGTCAGAATTCCTACACAAATGTGTGATATTGGCCAGAATTCCTACAGGAATGGGCAAAATTGGTCGGAATACCTACACAAATTGGTAGTACTGGCCAGGATTCCTACAAGAATGAAAAACTCTAGTAAGAATTGATACAGAAATGGGCAATATTGGTCAGAATACCTACCAGAATTGGCAACCCTGGTGAGAGTTTCCACACAAATTGGTGGTATTGGCCAGAATTCCGGAATAAGCAATATTGGTCACTAGTCCTATGGGAATGGGTGGTATTGGCCAGAATTATTTAAGGAGTGAGTGACATTGTGCATAATTCCTATGGGCATGGGTGGTAATAGTCAGAATTCCTACTGGAATGCGCAGAAGTGTTCAGAAGTCTTTCAGGAATTAGTGCTTTCATGGTGGTGGGTGTTAACGGGCAGCATTCCTGCAGAAATGGTGATATTGGTCTGAATTCCCATGTGAATGGATGGCACTTGGAGAAACAGCGAATATGGCAGGAATCCCTAAACATTTCTAATACCAACAGCACTGACCTCACCCATTTTATAGCTGAACTGTGTGTGTGTGTGTGTGTGTGTGTGTACTTTTTATATAGAAGAACAAACCCAAACATGAATGAAAAGTAACCCCAGACATCACATATTTTTTCCATGGCTGCCCTGGACTCTTTACACCAAAAGACACGGCACGTCTGTCAGCACACGCGTGATGTCACGTGTGTTTATTTATACTCCCTTTATTGTCACATGATCACGTCACATCTCTGGAGCCATTTATACAGAAATCCAGACGATTCGAAAGGGTATACAAATTTCTTGTCTCTCTATAAACAGGTTGTATCTGAAGATGAATTTTTTTTTTCCCGGGTCTCCACTAACTCTATGTTTTATCATGATTTTTGCAAAAACGTCATGCTTTGCTAAATGCTCTTTATAAGAACATCTGAAATAAAAGGCTCTTATATTGAAACTGAATGAATCTGTTTAGATCATAGCCACTACATTTTTTTCCTTTATATTATGCTCTGTGTCATTAATCGTAAGGTTTCATGCACATGGCTCCTTCTTTTGCACCAGATATTTACAGTATTTACAAACAATACAACCGTACATCTCGGGCGTTCAAACAAAACTATACAATATAATTTTTTTGTTATTTTTTTTGCTATCTCTATCATGTTATTATGTTTTTTTTTATGAATAAAATAATATATATTATTAAATACAATCCTCTTGTGGTAAGGGTTCTGGCTCTCCGTGTACCTTTTCTCGTATCTTCGTTATGTACAGGGACGGCGCTTTAATCAAAAATATGGAGGTTGTTTATAGGGACCCTTTAAAAAGTCTTTAAGACGTCAGTGATACGGGAATCTCCGAAACGAAAAAGCTTTGTCTGGAACAAAGAGCAACAAAGCAATGCGCTGAAACTTAGTCAGCACACACACACACACACACACACACACACGCACATGCACACACATTTACTGTATACACACACACACACACACACACACACACACACACACACACAAACATACAGCAAAAATAGTGTTTCTGTGGCACAATGAGACAATTATACAACAAAAATAAAAAAGTAAGTTTAAAAAAATAGGTAGCCTGTAAAATAAGACGAAAATGAGGTAAGATGAGGTAAAAAAAAAAAAAATTAAATAATAATAAAAAAAAGACATATAATATATGTGCAGGACAAAGAAACGATGTTGAGGTTAAATTAACACGCACACAAAAAAAAAAAAATCCACAAAACAGTTTTGTCAGCATGCAGGAGCACTCGGCTCTCAAACACATGCATTAAAATTCAGCAAACACGGGACTCACAAAGTCAAAGGCCAGCGAAAGGCGACGTTAAGAAAAGGACTCGCTTAGAAAGTCAAAAAACAGTGCACACAAACAGATACCCAACAGAGACGTAACTCTGTCCTGAAATCGTGACTTAGTCCAAAAAACACAAAAAGTAAGACACACATATTTCAAACCCAGATTTTTTTTTTAAAACCTAAACCCGGTCTACATTCATGTGCAGTTCATCCCTTTTTCACCAGCTGAAAGGACGGACCAGTAAGAACCAAAGAGCTGATATATACGTACATGGAGCTGACGGAGAACTCTGCATGCACATGATCAATGAGATCAATGAGACCTTTTTTTCTTTTTTTTTCGCTTTTGCTTTTCTCATTTTTGTTCTTTTTTTGTTGTTAATCAAATCAGTAGCTTTATCCCCACTTTTCATTCAAAATATAAAAACATAATAATCATAAGCAGCATGATAACATTAACGCAGTTTCTTTCTTAATCTTCTTCACTTCCTTATCTTACAAGCGCCTTTAGTCAGGGAAAAAAAAACCTAAACAATGTTCAGCTCCATGGCAATCGTTCCTCGATTTAAGAAGAAAAAAAAAACTATATGAAGAGTGCAAAAATGGCATGAGGATGTCATTATCTCCCAGATAAAGTCTTTGTTTTATGCAGAACTCCCCACATTTCCTAAGGAGAAGAAAAATACACAACGCTGTGGCAGTACCAGGGTCGACAGAATCAGCAATGACGTAACCATCACATCTTCTCACTTCTGTTTGTTTGTTTTTTTTCTCTCCCATTTTCTTGAATAGTTTTTGTCTTTTGGTAAATTGTTCATTTTGTGTAAAAACAGAAAGAGGAAGAGGGGAACAGTCTGGACTGAAGGAGGACGTTACATTGTGACGGGGCTCTTTGGCGAGCTCTCATGTTCCTTGGCCTTTCTCAGTTCTCTCGCCCTGTAAGAAACGAGAAGACAGAAGACAGAAACACAAGGTTAGTTTGTGCTTTAGCCAGACGCTTTGAGTCGCTTTTCTTCTCTGAAATATTCATCAGAGGGCGACAAACAAACACAGCTCGCTCTCAGCTCCTGATGGATTCTGAAGGTGTTCATTAATTTTCTCAAATATTTGTCTGTATGTTATTGCTTCTGTATAGTAACAGATAGTTTACAGTCACTTGGATAACTTTCCGTATTAATTTAAGACGTCATAATAAATATGGAGGCACGGTAGCTTAGTGGTTAGCACTGTTGCACTGAACCTCCAGGTCCTGCGTTCGATTCATGCATCAGGTCTGTGTGCATGGAGTTTGCGTGTTCTCCCCGTGCTTGGTGGGTTTCCTCCGGGTTCTCTGCAGATTAGGCTAACTGGTGTTCCCCAATTGCTTTCAGTATGTGAATGTGCACGTGAATGTTGACCGGAGGTCCTACAAGGTCGTACAAAATGGGAATAAATACAATGGTCACCACTGCCCTCCATGGTCCCTGGTTGGACTACAGGGGTTGCTAGATGGATGAATGGATGGAATAATAAATATGCTAGTAAAATTGTTTATATTATTACATTTACTGAACATCTATGGAAGCAGACTCCAGTGTCAGTGTTTCGAATTTTCTACTGCATGACAGTCTGCGGAACAGAGGACATTGTGCTTTATGATTTCTCTTTCTGAATGCAAGCTGCACATTGCCAAAAGTGATCTCTTCATAATGAGAATATCTTAAATCTAGGAAAATACAACTAGTGGTTGTTAATTTAAGATCGACTCTAATCAAATATAAGATTATTGAGGCTATTGTTGGGGGGAATTAACACCCAATCCAGATGGACTTAAATAAACTCTAAAAGAGTGAAATTAACACTGGGATTTTTTTGTATTTCATTTAATACAACTTTTTTTATTTACTTTTTTTATTTTAAGAGTTTTCTTTTTTACTTTCTTTTTTTAAGAGTTAACTATCTATACTAACTAGTATACCATCTTTCAGAAGTGCGCAGAAATGCTTAAAACTATCAAAATCATCTTCTATTCTGCAAAAAGTTATACCTTAGTAAGTACAAATTTCTTGCTAAGTGTATCTACAATTCCCTAATATGAGATTAAAACAAAACATTAGTGAAATTATTAAGTCTATTTATAGATGAATATTAAAATTTTTAATTGTCCATTTCTTGTTCTATTGGCAGATAATTCTGCTTCTTTTAAGAAACAATAATTATCTGCCAGGAGAAGAAGAAATTTACACAAGAAATCTTGTAAAAGTTGTCTAGACATAATCTTGTCTTAATAATCTTATATTAAGAACGTGAAGTCAAATTTTACTAGATTAAAATATTGTCAGTTTGTGCAGTGTGATACAATAAAACATTTATACTTAAAAATTGTCAGGATATAGGTTTAATAATCTTGTATTTGATTTATTATAATCTTAGTTTAATTAATTTGAGATATTTGACTAGAGTCAAGATATTTTCACAGTTTGCAATGCAACATTTGGTCTTATTAACCTCCAGAGAAAATGAGATAATGATACTGTAGCAATTAAACGCTTTGGGTTGGCATGATGTAGTTTGGATTTTGAAACAGTAACAGTAACACTTCTGATCGTTGATTACCTATAACAGCATGACACAGAGTGTGTTATTGCTTCATTGTGCAACAACACACACTAAAGGCTGTTAATCTGAACATGCAGAAGCAGCAATAATTCAGTGGTGTCATGTACCACAGCGTGCTTCTGTCCCCAGGGTAGCTACTGTGTTGTGTTACATTCCTGTATGAATCCCATGTCGAACCCGAGCTGCGTGGGAAAATATGATGCCACGTACTGCTGGAAGCACTCACACTGATCTACAGAAATAACCGACCAAACGATTCCGTCATCATTCAGCCTTAACATTGTCATACAAACACTACATGCAAAATCTTTAAAAATGTCTTTAAAATAAAATGTAATAATGACTTGACAGCTAAAAGAAAAAGTTTCACTGCTAATGTGGTTAGTAACTTATTCTACACATGCACAATACATCATGTCACACAATTTACGTGATATCAAGAGAGTCAAGAAGACAAAATGTTAATAAACAGCATAAATGACAAAAGTCGTCTCTGTATTCCTTCAAACATTCTGTTGTATCGAACACCAAAGAATCGTATAAACTCCAGAAAGGCACAGCGCCCACCCATGAACACCCCTCAATAAAGCAGTTATTATTATTATGTAATCATTATTAAATCAAACCCAATACATGTAAAGTGTAAGAAACAGGCAGCCAGGCATTTAGGACTAAACTCTTCCTTAAAGGAACTGAGATCATTTACAGTATAGCATGCTCCTTAAGAAGCAAGGCCTCCTCTGGCCAGCATGCAATGCCATCCACATAATCCATCAGTCCATCAGTCCATAGTGCTCTCAGAAAGCGTCCTCATGACAAACAGAGATGGAGGAGGAATGAATTGAGTGACAGGGGGAAGGAATTTGTTGTAAATATCTGTTGCTTGATCGTTCGTTACAACGATCGCCCCCTCTCTCTCATTCAGAGGTTGAAATCCAAGGAGGCTTCAAGTTGGCCATCATGCAAGCAGGCACAAAGCAAAAGAGATAGAGAGATAGAGATAGATAAATAGATAGAGAGAAAGAGAGAGAGAGAGAAAGTAAATAAAGGACAGATTAGGAAAACAGAGAGCATGATATAGGGGAGAGAGAGAACTGGATAGAACAGGACGTCAGATGGGGACAGGCTGATTGGCCGAGGCTGCACTCACCCGTTTGAACAGTCTATGGTCCATCAAGGGGCTTTGCGTAAACAGCAAAACAACACCACATAGCTATTAGCACACACTGAGGATCAGGTGGGGTTTTGGGGGAAGGAGAGGGGCCATAAATGGGGTGCAGGGTGAGCCATGAGTCAAGAAATGACATAATCTGTGTAGATAAACTCTTAATCTAACATCAAATACAGTGAAAGATTAAATCTGAGGTTAAGTATTTACTGTATTTAAAGGAGACTGGATTTGTGTTGGTTTATTTGGAGATACATCAGCGCCAGTGTGACTTACCTATGGCGACATCGGAGCAGAAATCGCATTATTTTCCTGGCGGCCTGGTCCTGCCTCTTGGTGAGCAGACCGCTTCTGAAACAGAGTGTTAAATGCTTGCTTAATTTCACTACACGGTGAAACTCTGCTGATTTATTTTATTGTGCATGTAAACATCTTTAAGAAATTGTGGATTCAGTCATGTGACTCAGACTGTTAGTCACAAGTTTTCGCTCCAAAAGTGGCCAAAAATTCTCAGTGACTCAATTGGTGTCCTACTTTTAGGAGTAGGAGTAAGAGCTATTTCTCAAAATTCTTAATGTAGGAAATCACGTCTATCTCCACCAAAATGTAGAAGAGCTCTGGAGATGTCCTAACTAGTTAGGAGTAGTGAGGAAACAGTGTTTTTACTAAAATGCTGAGACATTTACAGAGCTCATAAATGACACGTTTGGCCAATGGTGGAATATTTTTTTAACACATCGCATGCGGTATGTAATTGGTTAATTAACAAACATTTAGTTTTTTTAGTACACAGTGAAAAGGCCGACTATGTAAATAGAAAAAAAATCTAACTTTGCTCTTAGCACCACAGATCATACCCAGATCTATACATTTCACCACCGCGCAATGTGAAATAAACAAAAAACAAGCTGCATTAATGGAGCTGTAGTCATTATCCATGGCACACATTTTATGTATTTATATTAAATTTTTTGAGTGTACAACTTTTTTTTTCTTGAGATTCTTTGTTCACATTCCCACTGACAGGTGGAATTGATGCTATCATAAAATTGCTTCCACTTAGAGGTAAGAGAAGGCCAGAATTTTGCTTTAATTATTTCTTTCTACATTTTACTACCTTATCTGCAAGCAAACACTCTCCTCCTTTTCCAGTCTTTACAAAGTAATTTTGATCAGACTATGACAGTCCTACATAGTTCTGTTAAAGGGGCTTGAAACTGTTGAGACTGGAGCAGTCTAATTAGGATAATGTCATGTAGCCAAGTCACACAGTTTTGTCTGTGTGCATAAAGCTTTTATAAAAGGCTGATTTAACCATTTCGCTTTTCCACCATTTAAAACTGCATAAACTTGGCAAAACTACAACAACCACTATAATGTGTATTTTGCGGCTCTCAGTGTCACAAAATAGTGATGTCACACGCTTTCCTTAGCTCAGTCCTTTTCCTCATTGAAAAATTGGGTAGGAAGCTTCCTAAAAAACTTTTATAGTATGTCCTACTCTGAGCTAGGAGTTTTTTCAGTCCTAAATAAACTTTGAGCGCAATTCCTAGGAGTGGTTTTGAGGCACTTTGAGTTATACAGGGCCAGGAGTTTCTTCTGATGTGTGGTGTTATAGGTAATTAATCAACAATGAGAGCAATTGATCATTCATTCACCAAAAATAAATTTTTATCCATTTCCATCCCAGTAAACACGCAGTGACTGATCAGTATGATGGCTAAATCTACATCAGATGGGGCCAGTCTGTCTATTGCTCAATTAGTTTTGCCTTGAATTTAGACATCCTATGACGTGACTTCAAATTCATATCTCCAAACTTTCGTTAAACTTAAAGTAGTGGGTTTGTTGGGGCAAGTACTCAGTAAACATTTAATGCTTAAAAGACTTCCAACGGATTAGGTCAGGTGTCACTAAACAATTAGAAATCTTTCAAACTGATTTTAAAGATAACCCATGTGTCTCTGCAAGGTACTGGCCGAGTCTTTTTGATGTCTTTCAGATGTAACCTGTTGACTGGGACGCGCCTCATTTAGAAGATTAATCAACACCTTCTGACCAATCAGAATCCAGAGTCCAACACCACTATTGTGTAATTACATTTTATTAATTATTCTTTCTATTATCATTTCATTTTTTTAAATTAACGAAGGCGGCGCGGTGGTGTAGTGGTTAGCACTGTCGCCTTGCACCTCCAGGGTCTGGGTTCGATTCCCCGGCCAGGCTCGATTCCCGTCTCTGTGTGCATGGAGTTTGCATGTTCTCCCCGTGCTTGGTGGGTTTCCTCCGGGTACTCCGGTTTCCTCCCACAGTCCAAAGATATGCAGGTTAGGCTAATTGGCGTTCCTAAATTGCCCGTAGTGTGTGATTGGGTGTGTGAGTGTGTGTATGTGTGTGTGCCCTGCGATGGATTGGCACCCTGTCCAGGGTGTACCCCGCCTAGTGCCCGAAGTTTCCTGGGATAGGCTCCAGGTCCCCCGCGACCCTAAACACAGGATTAAGCGGTATAGAAGATGAATGAATGAATGAATAAATTAACGAATGTGATTTCTATCCAATCAAAACTATTAAAATTTTAATAACAGTTTTAAATAACTCCCTAAACATTTTTAACAAACATTCTTCCATTGCATGCACAATTTATCACTAGGTTAGATTAGAGAGATCAGTATAGAGATCAGTGTAGAGATCAGAATCATTTGACTGGCAATGTACAGGCTCGGAACTCATAGAAGAAACAAACATCAGAAGATAAAATAAAATGCTTATTAAAATATTAATTGATTAATTTGTACCATTCTTGTAACTTTTTATTCATGAACAATTAAATAAATGTTGTAACACCCTGGAGATGAGTAGGACTCAATGGGAAACTTTTCCACAACTTAAAGAAATGTTTGACTTTATTTCTCAGAATTCAAATAATTTTCCTAATAAGTCTATTTTATTTTCCGGTAATTTTCCATCCACATGAAGCTTGTATGAATGAGGCCACCTTTACCTCATCTGTCCTGTTTGGTCTCCACCTGAGCTGCCTGTAAGAGTTCTCTCAAACTATCAGAGGTTTACTTTAATACTAAGAGATTCTTCCAGTAACAATCTTATGCTTTATGAAGCTACGCCAAAAAAAAAAAAATCTTCCTTTATGATTGTATTCAATGTATAAAGCCTTCTTCCAGTGGGGAGGCAAAACAATTAGAGGAATAAGGAGAAGAGAAATAAACTCAACATGTAGCACAAGTGTTTATCTAATGTGGCAGGGTTCATAGGCCCCATGATTGGCTCACGTCACTGTGATGGACAGAAAGGACAGAATGTATATCCCTCATACCCAGGAAGTACAGTAATTGTTCCTGTCTTGGAATCGGCTCAGGATCTCAGGATCTCTACTACCTGTTTATGTTTGTACCTGAGCTTGTGCTGCACCAGGACTGCAGCTGCAGCAGCATGAGAATGGGGGTTGGGTCGGCCCAGCTCCTTGTAGCTGCGATAGTATTGCTGTATCAGCATGGCTGCCCGACGACTTTGCTGGAACTTCTTCTGCTCATAGTAGCTGCGGAATTTACTCTGGATTAGGATGGCGGCCAGCGTCATCTTCTTATAAAGTGCATACTGCCAAAAGGACAAAGTGGAGTGTCAACATCTAAACAACATCTAAACAAGGTCTTTCTGCATCACACCTTTTCTCCTAACATGTGCAACAGTATGTCCTATGAAAAATAGCCATATTACCTTTAAGGCTATCCATGTCAGCTTGTGAAAGAAAGAGACAAATGCGACATTACTACTGACTAGAGAAGAGGTATACAGGAGAATTTCCCCTAGATGCTGAGCTTACCTGCTTGTACTTTTTATAACAGCGCTGAATAACAGCAGCTGCCAGTTCCTGCTGCTCTCTGAGTGGACGCCCCTGCAGGAGGGAGGGAGTAAGGGAAGAGACAGAGAGAGGAAGAGAGGACAGGAGAGGGGACAGGTTAGTATTCACAGCCGGGCTGCGAGCGCATGACCACGGAGATGGCACTAGATTCCGCTTTTTTCGGCTGGCCGGGAAGTCCGCTTTGATTCTTAATGTACCTGAAAGTCTATCACATTGTATGGAGATGTAAGATTATAAAGCATGTTATAGACTTGGGAATGGGACACACATAGAGTAACACAAAGTGTATATAAATATATACACAGAGAGAGAGAGAGAGCAATGCAGTCATTTCCTGTAGCCAGGCCATGCTTAGCTCAAGCAAGACTTCTCATGCTTAACTGCAACGCCTCTTAAGCACAAATCCAAACACAAACCGTGGATCTTGTCACCTTTAAAACCCCAAAACTTGATAGATCTGGTTTATGTTATACAGGTTTACCTTTACGACACCACACGATACAGCACAATGACTGAAACCAGGCCACAATAAACACACCAAAAAAGGGGGAACACCATGACAGCCCACATGAGCAGTGATACAGAAATGTCCCTGGATCCGGAAGGTCCCTACCTTATACTTGCGGAAGGTACTCTGGACTTGGCGCGCTGCTTCGTAAAGCTCTCTCTGCTCGTGGTCAGACAGGGCCAGCTGGGTTAAATCCCGCTCCTTTTTGCTGTGAGAGACATTAAGAAATGCACTCCAGTCTGCTGGAGACGGAAGTCCGAATTTCCCAAAAGGGCCGTCAGAATCGGGATGGGTGCCAGTGTGGCTGGCACCTAGTCCTGTGGAGCATGGCACCGGCTTGCTGTATAAGAACCTGAAAAAAAAAATGGAGGTTTCAGCATAACATACGAATGATGTACAGTGGAACCTCGGATTACGAGTAACGCGGATTATGAGTCGATAAGACAAGCAAAGATTTTAAATAAATTTTGACTTGAAAAATGAGCATTGTCTTGGTTTACGAGTACCGAGTATCATGTATCACGCAGGCGCTTCTTGTTTTGCCGCCGAGCGTCACATGATCACAACTGAGCCAACGTTTTTTCTTTTGTGCTGCGGAATTGTAGGTAATCGTCTCCCCTGCTGGGTCTTAGTGCTCGTCTCTCACTGGTATAATCAACATTTACTATAACACTTTGACCACGTGTGTGTGTGTGTGTGAAACATATTTTATTTTGTGTTTGTACGCGTGTGTGTACAGCGTGCGTATATTGTTTATTATAACAAACGTGTGTGTGCGTGTATAAAGCAAAAGAAAAGTCTCATTAGAGGTTAAAGATCCATTTTTTTCTCTCCCTCTATGTATCAGCCTGTCGTGTGCGCGCGTAATTTGACACTGTGCTCCTTCACTCACACCAACACACACACACACTCTCTCTCTCTCGCCTTTACAGCCTCCCTCACACCCCCTCCTCCTCCCGGCTTCCCATACACATACAGACACACACTCTCTGCCTTGTCGCGATTCTTTTCAAAGGTAAAGTGCAGGTTCATTAGTTTTTTTGTTTGTTTCACTTTACAACAGTGATTCCGTTAGTATGCGCTCATGCGAGTGTGATTAGCGATGTTCCTTGCTAATTTTTCCGATAAAACAATCTCTACACACACAGCGCCTGCACGCATAAACAGAAACACTTATCTGTTGGGATTTATTTTTACTTTTTTAAAGGTAACGTGCAGGTTAATTTGTTTAATTTTACTTTATATTTTGTATTAATTATTTAATTATTCCTTTTAATTAATCCTTTGGGGCTGTAGAGCGAATATTTTGAGTGTCCATTATTTCTTATGGGAAAATTAAATTTGGTTTACGAGTGTTTTGGAATACGAGCTCGCTTCCGGAACGAATTACGCTCGTAATCCACTGTATAATGTATATACATTTACAGCATTATTACAGTAGGAGCGTATTACCTTTCTGCATCTCCAAGGTATGTAGCTAACCAGCTCATAGTGCTGTTGACTTCCACACTATCCAGAGGTGCTGACTCTGTGGCCACAAAGTTTTCACTCTTGATGCGATCAGGAGTTGCTTCGATGATGTGCTCGGCCAGAGTCATCATGTTCAGCTGAAACATGGAGAAATTCAGTTGTTAATTCTGCAAATGTCCATTCTGAACAAAATATCTTCGTGCTTTGTCATTACAGGAAACTAATCTATGATGAGCTGGAGTCACTAGCAGAGGAGGGCAAAGTACACAAGTGCACTAGGAAAAATATTACTCAAGTATAAGTAGAAGTTCTTCATTTACTTGTGTACTCGAGTTAAAGTACAGAAGTACTCACTTTCAAAGTTACTTAAGTGTCAATAATACAGGATGTGAATTAGCTCACAGTTGCTAATTAGTCATAGTAAAAACTCCCCCTCTCTCTCTCTCTGTCTGTCTGTCTGTCTGTCTTCCTCACCGATTTTGGAGTATTTGTCGCTGTCTGCATTCAGCTCCGTTTCTGATGTCAAACACCTGTTGCATTATTATGTGTGACGAAGAAAAGGCAATTCATGCAATTACAAATAATGGTCAGTAGGGGCGAAATTTATGCTTCAAATACTACACACCACTGTCGTTAGGTAACGCAAAGCCATGGAGAAATGTCCTGTCTGCAAGTAAACATACAGATGTTTGCTGTATTTATGAGCGTAGGATAAGTAAAGTACAGATACGTGAAATTCGTACTTAAGTACAAACACAAAGTACATGTACTCAGTTACCTCCCACATCTGGTTATTACTATAGCAGTGAAACCTCTGTAGTTGCATGCCATGCTGGGTTTTTATTGTTCTGTTCTACAATTTGCAAATAATTACATGTTTTTATTCATTTATAAAAGTTATACTTTTAAAAGAATCTGCTGTTACTTTTGTAAAGTCCATGAAACAGGTTAGCTTTCTTTCAACTATAAATGACCCTTCCCTTACCAGGCCCTATTTTCTCAATCACAGAAGCTGTAGGAGAGATGTAGAAAAGCTTACAGCTACAGTACAGCTTTTTCTCTGACTGCTATAGAGCTCTGACACTGGAGACACCTTCCATAAATGTTTTAAAAAATAATAAAACAATACTTTTTAATCTGTATATGTGGAGCATCCCTACACACAAACTCTTGCTACAGAACGTGTGCCTTAATTCAAACCCATGATTTGTAGCAGCACTACTGTTAGAGATGCTATTCTAGAAAAAACTAATCAACAGCTCCTGAATAAAACAGCTGAGGTATGATCAAGGGTATTACATTCACGCTGTGACAAACAAACTGGTTTTGATGGTGCTGTGCATTTCCGCACCTGCAGATCCCCTGTGTTCTCCAGATCCTCTTGTCCCAGCAGAAGCTCGGAGACCGATCCTGTAGCGGGTGCTTCCCGTAACCTCAGCCTGTTCGCCAACCTTTCTTTAGCGAGTCCTCCAATTGGCCCTCTGCGTCCTGACGTCTGTTTGCCGCTCCATCGCCCGCCCCCGCACGCCGAGCTCAGCTTTGTCTGAGCCTTGTCCCCTTTTCCTGCCTCTTTGTCCGTTGTACCTCCTCTGGTTGTTTTAGTTTTGTGGACTTGCTCTCCTAAACCGAGAGGGGTAGACGCGGGCTTGCTTGGCCTCGCTTGGTGGATTTCGGGATTGGGTTTGTGTTTCTTAGTTAATGGGGCATCTCCTTGGCTTTCACTGGTGTAGAAGCTGGAAGGTTCAGACCTGGGTCTCCTCAAATCTGCAGAGATGTGAAAAAACAACAACAACAACAAAAAACTATTGAATATTTTTTTTTAAATCATTGTGCTAGTGTTTGTCTGTACAGTAAGCTCTGGCTGAATGCACTTTTTATATTATACGACACCTTGGTTTGAGCTCAGAGCCGAGCTAGCAACGTTGGTCGCTCTTATTCCAGGAGCAGTCTCACTTCCCCAGACGGTCATCCAGCCCTCCGTGGTGGAGCTTTCTGCATTTGAGGAGAAAGGCATACTGGGTGCTGGAGCCTGCTGCTGCTGTTCTTCCCTCTGAAGATTTTCCAGACACTCCGCCAGCTTGGTGTGGCCCCGGGATCGAGCTGTGGCCAACGGTAAGCGCCCAAGAGAATCTGGGATAGCCAGGGCTCGTCGATCCCACTTATACAAAACCACTGCTGCCTCTGTGTGACCCAAAGCGCAAGCCCACATCTAGAGAACAAAGAGTGAAAATGTGAGATAACTAAAAGTTACATTAGATCTCATACTTTCAGTAACTATAAAATAAATCTACTTGGTCACTAAATACTCACGAGTGGGGTGCAGGAGAAGTGGTCAACATTTAAAGGATCCACCTCTAACTCCAGGTCAATGCTGTCTGCATGCTTAGTGCTGTGGACAACCTCAGAATTAGCAGCATGCTCCAATGACCGACCACTCACGTGTCAAATTAAAAGACACACTCACCGCCACTTGATAAGAGTCTGGATCAGGTTGGCATAACCCTGAGCAGCTGCCAGGTGGAGCAGGGTCATACCACGGAAGGTTTTGGAGTGTATTAAGTGCTTGGATTTTGCCCAGCAGGCACGATTCATCATCTTCTCACACACCACCACAACTCGACTCTCAAAGGAGCTTCCAGCTTGTCCCTGACTCGAACTCTGACCCGGGGAGAGCTGAGGAGACATCACATCCGATGGGCATTACTACATATTACTATATAATCACAACATCATGTTAAGGGAAAATTATTAACGTTGGGAAACTGTGACTCTCAAGGGGCATTCATGTGAAATCAGGACTTGTGATGCAATTTCTGCTGAATGAAAAGTGAAAAAGCAATTGACATTTACAGATCACTTCAAGCACAGTACGGTGATGAGACTCTTAGCCGCAGTAAAACTTTTGAATGGTGCAAACTTTTTAAGGAAGGCTGTACATCTGTAAATGACTCGGAGTGCACTGCAGTCGTGAACATTCAGCAAGTAGAAGGTTCGACGGATAACTTATCTGTCTGTTTGAACTAAGCCACTTGTTTGGTCCATTAAAGAGATACCTACTGTAGGAGTCCAGTGTTTCAGACATGAAGCAGGCAGTCTGATCATGTCTCTGGTGTACTGAGATAATTTTCTACCTTGATGTATCCAAGCACTAGTGAAATGATGGGATAAGTGCATCAGTGTATCAGGAGATTATGTAGAGGAATAAAATCAACTATATTCTGTTATTCTGCCCAATCAAATTCCCGCTTTGACTTGAGCACCTTCTCATATAATCGCGTACCTTACTTATACATTAAATGTTCAAGTTAATAAGACAACAGATTGTCAAGTAATCAAAAAACTCCACAGTGTATATAAACAGGAAGGGGCAGAAAACTTCAGCATATCAACAATTACACATATTTATAATCAATTGCTATGAATAAAGGATAGTACAGACGCAAGAATGTATCACAACAAGCCTCTGTTATGAAAAATATTAAATATGATAACAGAAACTTTACTGTCACCATCTGACCAATCCGAATCAATAATATACTGTGGTATAACACAATGAGATAAACTGACGAACAATTAATGAACGTACCTGCGTTTGGTCTGCATTGCCTCCTCCTCCTCCTCCACCTCCTCCTCCTCCTCCTCCTGTCACTCCACTTTCAGACGATCCTCCGCTGCCTTGCTGCTGCTGGCCGGACATCTCAGCCATCCTGCGCTCCATCTGCTCCAGGCGCTCCAGGATCGACATTCTGAACTGGTTGTCTGCGGAACGGACGGGAAAGGAGTAAATTAGCGTTCATGCTGTGTTAAACAGCGTAACCCATCGATAGAGTTCTTCCTGACTGGACTGTGGATGTGTGGATGCATTCTTGCACTCCTATTGTTGTCAAAGTAGAAAAGAAATGAGGATAGATATTTATTTTAAAGACTTTTGCAAAACGTATCTGAGGACTAAAATGAAGGCGTGGCATGGATACACTAAGTCCTGTTTAATTGATGGGGAGAGCGAAGGAAACACAATACGGTTATAATAATCTGTAGAAATGTGTGTGTGTGTCTGTGTGCATGTGCACATTTTCCACCCGATCAACAGGCGGAGAAAGCGGCTCTGTGTTAGCTGTAGCGGCTACAGCGTGCCTTTGTTCGAACAGTGCTGCAGTGTTGGTGCAGTGCAGATGATGTCATCTCCACCTGCTGTTCCTTCCTTCCCTCCCTTTTCTCTCTCTCCCTCCCTCTCTCCCTCTCTCTCTCTTTCTCTGTCCACTCTGAGTGACTCAGAATGCGGCGCACGTACGCCAAAAACAGGTTGGAGGAGGAGGAGATGGGGGGAAAGGAGGGACCGAACGACACTACAACAATGCCTCGACATAATCAACGCTCGGCCCTTCCTTCTTACGACACCTCCCACAGCCCGGAGACGGCGAATCAGACGAGGGCAGAAACAGAGCAACCCGGGCTACTAAAAGCCGTGAGCTTTGTGCCACGGCTCAAATCATCGAAGTGCAGCAGTTCTTCGTTGAAGATGGACTACAGTACAAACTCTGCTTAATAGTGTATGAATGTTATTATCAGAACCAGATTAAAGATTGCTGTGCAAAAAAGTGCAGGTTAAATAATCTTAGCGCTTACATTCCAAAAGAAGAATCCTGATCAAAAACTAATCTGTAAAAATAAAATAAAACTAAAAATAAATAGCCTTACTGTTTCATTGCAGTTTGTCTTTTTCAGCATTGTGTACGCATTGTTAGAAAGAAAATAAAAAAAGAAGAAGAAGAAGAAGAAGCAGACTAGCATTGTGTTAAGGCTGAGTGCATGTGACGCTATTTATACAACTAAACATCAAAATCAGTCACATTCCCATTCAGTGTCAATCTAAAGCAAAGCGAGTACAGGTACATCATACAACTCAAAATAAAAGTACACCTACAAATACTGAACAAAAAAGAACAACAAAAAAATAGAAGAGCAAGTCCACAGCGTTACCCTCTTTATCGGTTTGTTGCATCAGAGATCAGAGCAGGAAGTCCACCGGCCCGTGGCGTCCAACTGGTCAATCGGATCTCGTGCGCCTCGTGTTAGTCCACCTTGTGATGGAGACGCTAAAGCCGCTGTTGCCAGGCTCACTGTGTATTTCACTCTAATATACCCTGCTGCAGAGCCCAGTTTCTCTGTTTCATCACGATGTTGCATCATGCTCTAAAGTGGGGGATCTTGCACCATTTCTTCGTCCTAAACTCTACTGAGGCGCGCACACTTGTTGCTGCTCGGCACTCAGGGCTCGGCTTGTTTTGTGGAAATCCAGCTGGCGGTTTGATTACTCATTTAAATCCACAGATGAGTCATGGATAGCACGTCAGGTTATTGACATTGAGCACTATCATATCAGATCAGAGAAAAAAGTAATAAAAAAGGCCATTTCATGAAAAAAAATAATCTAGACCAAAACAAATATATATATATATATATATATATATAAATATTTAACAGGATTGGGTTTGTAGAGTGTCAGGATTGTGTGCTCTGGGGCTTTGACTTGGAGTTGTAATGCACAATGATTGTGTCTCAGGAGGATTTAGTTCAACTGGGATAACAAGTCCTAATGCTGTGGATGTCGGTGGATTACACCCCCTGGACAGGTGCTCGTGGTCTTAGATACAGTAGGAGGTGATTTAGGGTAATACCATTACCTCTGAGATCACAATCCCAGCTCTGATTGAGTGTGTTAAGGCTCAGGGTCCATCCCCCAGGCTGTGTCTCCGTCTGCAAGTAGGACACAAAGCTGGACAGCAATGCCTTCATTCTTGCAGGCCGTCTTTCTTTACATTTTTCGAATATGTGTGAACTTACAAGCATGGGCAGCTGAAGCCAGAGTAATTTGATGTCTTCTGATTCTTCCCCCTCTTGCTCCCCCCCCCCCCCCCCAATGAACAGTGCTTCTTTGTTCTGTAGTGATGCTGTTTATCATACAGACCTTGTGGAGACGGGTTTCCTTTCAGATACAAAGGTAATGGATCAGAATTCTGATTCAATTAAAATAAATTGTAGAATGCACACTGGTTTCCAGAAACACTTGCTTCCCAGTACCTCATTTAAATGAGAATGGTAATAGTCAATATTAAAAACAAACAAACAAACAAACAAACAAACAAACAAACCTAAGACATCTGTTTTGGAAAGGAGAAAATTGGACCAGATTGCTTTTTTTCCCCCCCTGTTTTCCTGTAATCATCCAGATCCTGCAGAATTTTTTTCTCTGTTAAGATAAATGTCATTCCTTTAGAATCAGTTAAAAAAAACAACAACAAGATTTGATTGATAAGTTTAAGTGCAGAGCCTGAAGCTTTAATAACAAACCCCAAGCATTAAATCTTGTCAGTGTGGAACGGAGAACTTTGAGCTTTCTTAGAAAGCCTGGATTAGAGCCACCCACATCCAACTTCTCAGAAAGGGATCACTTATTTCATCCTGAGTTTTACTTCTACTGGCTTGTTGAGGAAAAAAATAAAAGCACAACAAGTGAATTATTTCTATTTAAAGCAGTCATAGTGCGTGGTTATACAGTAAAAGCCAGAACAACAGTTAGATTTCCCTCTGGTCTAATCTAACTGTTCTAACACTTTTGGCCTAAAATCTAGCAATAATCCTGCTATTTAATGTCTGAAAACTGAGCCACATCCAGGTGCATGACCCAGAAACAGGTGAGCAATTTATATGCTGAGAGTTATGATTGGTATTTGTAATGCGTGAGAATGATCAGATGCATACATATCCCACCTGATGATCAATTGCAGGGAAAAAAAAAAAACATATTTGCAAATATACAATTACATCAACAAGGAAGGTTACACGACTGTTCGTGTTTATACAGTATTTGTGCCTTGCGTAGCAGGCTGCATCACTCACGTGTAGAAGCATGACACGTTATTACAGCACGCATTACTACTACAACTTCTACTGTATAGTACGTGGAGTGAAAGAGCAAATGCAAACCTACAAGGAATCAATCAGCAGTTAAACGCCAACATCACCACCAACACTTTTTATCACTTACTAGGCTGAACGCAGTGCTGTCAAACTTTAGTGCACTCTATACACCAATAAATATAAACACTCATACACACACACACACACAGAGAGAGAGAGAGAGAGCTGCAAATACAAATATATCTCTTGTGCAATATTAAAATAAACAGAAACAATACAATCCTGTACTAACCTGAAGGCTTAGACCTGCTCCCTGTCACTCACAGATGCCTCTCTCCTGCGCTTTGACACAGAGCAGCTCACCAACAGACCCAACAACAATAGAACAAAGTGCAAGTGAGGGGAGTGGAGAGAAGAATAAAGACCCTCCTCCTTCTCCTCTTCCTCCTCCTCCTTCTCCACCCCCTCCTCCTCCTCCTCCTCTATCCATCCATGAGCTTGAACGCAAAAAGCGCGAAGTCTTTCCAGCATTTAATAAAACCCTGAGGATGCTTAGTTTTGTTTGGATTCTGAAACGCATTAAAAGATGCACACGGTGCATAAAGGTGATGCTCCTTTGCAAACTGCTGCGCTACTCTCGCCGCGTCACGGCACTGGTGTACATCGTTGAACTGAGATAGACAGGGTGCGTGTGCACAAGCTCAGGTCCACATGATGGCGCTAAACGAGTCGGCGTCTTCTTCTCAGAGACGCGCCGTGGCTCCGCACCGTAAAGCACGTTATTAAGCCGCGCCGTGCGCTGCGCGCTGTGCTGGGGGTCAGTGGCCAGTAGTTTGTGCACCCCTGCCCCCTCGTCTGGCATGCGTCTGCGCGTGCGGAGCTGCAGCGCTGCGTTTTTCCCACTGCATTATGACAATGCGGGAGAGGAGCGCGCGCTTTCTCACGCGTCCCCATGCCGAGCGCAACACCCGGGTTATTGGGTTCATGGGAGAACTCTCTCTCTCTCTCTCTCTCTTACACACACACACACATACACACACACCGCCTCCCCCATCTGTACTTAGTGGTAATGCCATTGTAGTGGATCCACGCACATCCCCGACTAACCCGCACTCGCAGTGCTTCTGTCACACAGTGCTGAGCTGGGAAGGAGCTTACTGTAACACACTGTGGCACACAAGTTCATGTCTTAGTCACCTCTTAAAACGCTCATTCGTGTCGTATGATCTCAACAAACATTAAATAAAACACACGGCAGCCGCCAGACTGGAAAAACACGCATGCGTACGTTTACAGTGCCTTTCTAAAGTGTTCAAACTCTACCCCTTGAACTTTGTGTCACTTTACAGCCACAAACGCGAATGCATTTTATTGGGATTTTGTAATAGTGATTTTACCACTCAGACCCTGTCACAAATATCAATAAAATATTTACAAAAGAAAAATATTACAGCTCACTCACCAGTGATTCCATCCTGGCACAATGGCATCACTGGCGAGTGAGCTGTAATATATAATAATACATGATAATAATAATAATGTAAGACGAACCCAAAGTGGCACATAATTGTTAACTGTTAATAAATGGCTTTCAAATTTTAACCATTTTACAAATACAAATGTTGTGTGAGTTTGTATTCAGCGATCTTTACTCTGATACCTCGAACTAAACTCCAGTGGAACCAACTACCTTCAGAAGTCACCTGGTAAATAGAGGCCACCTGGGTGTAATTTTATCTTAGTATACAGTATTTGTAAAATATGCTGAGAACCATTTATCATTTTCCTTAAATTCCACTTTGTGTTGGTCTATGACATAAATTCCCAATTGGCAATTGTAGTTGTAAGATGAGAAAACGTGGAAAAGTTCAAGGGGTATGAATATTTTGCAAACTTATGCATGCATGCTTTCTAAGCACATTTTAGTTTACACTACAGCAAGAATTATGCTTATAAAACAGTAAACGTCCCATAGCAGTTTATTTTAATCATTAGGAAATTGTTAAAAGTTTATTTAGTTAAATGGTTATGTATAGCTCTAACAAAACAACAAAATTAAACTTTTGTTTATTTCTGGTTTTAAAGTATTTTTACTGTTTGCTTCAGACAAATTATTTAATTTTTACTTACTCTTACTGTACACTGAAGCCCACTTCTCATGTTCATGATTTTTGATATAAAATACACAAATTGTGAATTACCGCACAGGTAGCTGTATGGTAAAATCAGGGTGTGCTCTGCATGCCAATAGGCAAGACACGTAACTGCTTAGGGCCCCTGGCCAGACCAAGTTAGCTAGGGTTGACAAATGTAATTATTTTGTACAAGATAAAGGTGATGATGATGGACCCACTTTATACAAGACAAAATCAGGGAAGAAAGCATTAGATGTTTTTTAAGGAAGGCTAGACTGCAAAATTAGCTTTAAGAGGCCTGGAGGGGGAGTGTAACAAGCTAATGTAACCTACTGGATTAATGTAACCTACTGTTAAACAACAACAAAGAAGAAGAACAAAAAGATCATATTATACAAATATTTTAAACATAAAAGAGTATCAGCGAGAATGAAAGGAAAGGTGTACAGGACAGTGGTGAGACCAGCGATGCTCTACGGCTTAGAGACAGTGGCACTGAAGAAAAGACAGGAGGCAGAGTTGGAGGTAGCAGAGCTGAAGATGTTGAGGTTCTCTTTGGGAGTGACAAGGATGGATAGGATCAAGAATGAGTTCATCAGAGGGACAACCCATGTTAGATGTGTTAGAGATAAAGTCAGAGAGGCCAGATTGAGGTGGTTTGGACATGTTCAGAGGAGAGATGGTGAGCATATCGGTAGAAGGATGCTGAGGTTGGAACTGCCAGGCAGGAGGTCTAGAGGAAGACCAAAGAGGAGATTTATGGATGCAGTGAGAGAGGACATGAAGTTAGTTGGTGTGAGAGAAGAGGATGCAGAGGATAGGGTTAGATGGAGGCAGATGATTCGCTGTGGCGACCCCTGACAGGGAACAGCCGAAAGACAAAGAAGAAGATACAAATATTTTAAACATGCTCAAAAAAATGAATGGCGAAGTTTCAGCTGTGATCACGTTTGGCGTGTTTCAGTAGCTATAACTGTAGAAGAGCTGTGAAGATCTGTGATCCTAGAATAATGAAGATTAATAAGTGCCACTGGTGAATCACTGGTGAGTGAGCTATAATATTTTTCTTTAGTAAATGGTGTTAATATTTGTGACAGGGTCTGAGTAGTAAAATTACTATTATATACAAATAAATGCATACTGGACTTAGTCATTTTAAGTCAAAACACGTTTAATTTAATCCATTTAATCAGTTATCGCAGGTCTTTCTATAAGGATCCGTAGACCACCATTAGCTCTGTATTTCTACGTTTTGCTAGTTTTACCATTACTAATGACGCTAGAACACACATTGCTTTTTCAAGATTCAAGATTCAAAGAACTTTATTAATCGCAGAGGGAAATTGCTTTAAACTGTAGCAATTCATAGCAAGAGTCATAATAGTGGAAACTGGGCGTAACACCCTAAAACAAGACATATTGAAAACAACTCAGTTTAATGTCATGAAAACTGAATAAAACCGAAACTGGAAGCCCAGTCCGGTGAGCAGGTATTTTCAGTTTAAAGTGTCACGACTATTTCCTATGCCCACAGAGTCTGAGAAACTCTGGGAAGACTTTGCCACGGAGAAAGCAGCCTTCCAAGAGCCCGTGACAGCTTCCTGCCCACCACTTAGCATGTTAGCGCAGCTCGCCTGTCCGTGGCCATTGGAGGAGGCGCCCCCTGACTGACTTTACCCTATGGACATCCTACCCTTCCCCCCTCTCCCGCCATCTCCGAGCAGCCCAGCTGACACTCAGGTGTGTATGTGTGTGTGTGTGTGTGTGTGTGTGTTGGCTACAGTGAGATATCACCTGTCTCCTTCACTATGTAAATAAAAGAGAACTTTTTCTTTGGAACTTGGTGTCCATGTTTACTCTGCCTTGTCAAACCACTGAAAACTGAATAAAACAAATTTTCAAAACTAAAACTAGTAAAGTACTGTAAGTATAATATACACTTTAAGTTCTAGCTGCATATTTTTACATTTACAATTTAGTACAGAACTTACAGACTAGTTATAGTAATTTTAATGACCTACTTTTTTGTGTGAAAATCATTGTTTATGTTTTTGTCAATCAGATTTTCCAAGATGGCCAGGAATACTGATGAGCTCATTTTACGTTACATTAGTCAAGTTCCGTTAGTCAGGATTGATATCTTAACCCTGAGTCTTGTTTACATGGATAGCCACGTGAGGGCTGTACATCAACATTGTGATCCCACTGTGGATTAGGGCATCAAATCTATTCTTTCTAGTTATTCTCAATCTAAAGTAATCCACTGCCAAATACAGGAGCTTGTTAAAACCTGAACATGAAATGAAACTGGGGCAAAGCAGATGAATACAGGGGCTTGTGCCCCAATTAAAGGTCTTTAAAAACATGACCTGAGCTTTGTGTTAAGAATATTACATGAACAATGTAACTCTTTGGTGTAGTGAGAAAAGCAGTGATTTGCAGAAAGTATTTATTCAGTATTAATTAATATGTCGGCGCGGTGGTGTAGTGGTTAGCACTGTCGCCTTGCACCTCCAGGGTCTGGGTTCGATTCCCCGGCCAGGCTCGATTCCCGTCTCTGTGTGCATGGAGTTTGCATGTTCTCCCTGTGCTTGGTGGGTTTCCTCCGGTTACTCCGGTTTCCTCCCACAGTCCAAAGATATGCAGGTTAGGCTAATTGGCGTTCCCAAATTGCCTGTAGTGTGTGATTGGGTGTGTGAGTGTGTGTATGTGTGTGTGCCCTGCGATGGATTGGCACCCTGTCCAGGGTGTACCCCGCCTAGTGCCCGAAGTCTCCTGGGATAGGCTCCAGGTCCCCCGCGACCCTGAACACAGGATTAAGCGGTATAGAAAATTAATGAATGAATGAATAATTAATATGTTATTAGGCCTAAGATTAGTCTCGTCTCCTCATGACACTGGTGGGTCTGTGAGTTTCTAAGAGTTTATAAACCTGTTTGTTTATTTACTAAATTACTGCATGGCGTTGTGTTACCTAACGACAGTGGTGTGTAGCATTTGAAGCGTGAATTTGGCCACCTGATGACTTTTATGTGTCATTGCGTAACTTGGTGTTTCTTTGAGAAATCTTTAATAACGCAACAGGTGTTTGAAATCAGAAGTTGCTTGCACACAGTAACAAAAACTGCACATTCACAATCGGGAAGGAGAGCGAGAGGGAGAGAGAGATAGAGAGAGAGAGAGAGAGAGAGACAGAGATTTTATTCTATGAAACAGGATTACTGTGAGCTAATATAAGCCCTGCACTGGTACTTGAAAGTGAACACTTGTGTACTTTTAGTACAGTGGAGGACGTCTAGTTTTACTTGAGTAATATTTGCCCGAGGGAATCTCTACTTTTACTCAAGTAGAGGATTTGTGTACTGTGCCAATCTCTTTTTATTGTATCACTATGTCTCACCGCACACACACACACACACACACACACACACACACACACACACACACACACACACACACACACAGATCACTGACACCTTTTATTTTTTATTATGAATCATGAATAAGACACCTCTGCTCTGCTTTGCTACAGGCCCCTGCATTGCAGCTTTGCTCACAGAACCTTCCTGTCACTGTGTGCTTTAGCAAGCCTCACCAACATCCTCTTTCAAACACACACACACACACACACACACACACACACACACACACACACACACACACACACACACTTGTGTTGTGCACATCTGTGCATTATAAGAAAGGACAGAATATGGAAGAAATTAGGGACTCTCTCTCTCTCTCTCTCTCTCTTACTCTTTCACACCTCAGGCATGAATGTTAATGTTCCACTTATTAATGGGTTTTAAAAGGCTTACAGTGTAACAGTGATATAGATAATTATTACTATATCACTATAAGCATCTGGAACATAAAGGTGTTTTATAAATAACTAATATGGTTGATCAGGAACATTATGTGTAAAATCTCTAATACTGACCCCAAGATACTAATTCACACACAGATTTTCAGTCTTCTTTGACAGGGCACACTCACACACACTAACTCACTCACTACAAGTTAGGCTAATCTGCATGTTTTTGGACTGTGGGAGGAAACCAGGGTACCCGAAGGAATCCTATCAAGCACTTGGCAACATGCAAACTCCATACACAGACCTGAGGCAGAAATCGAACCCTTGACCATGGAGGTGTGAGGCCACAGTGCTAACCGAAAATCCTGTACCAGAGCGAAAGACTAGTCCAGAACGTGCTATTTAGCATTGCAGAATTCACACATCTTCCTTGTTAAACATGTTAACAATCAATAATCTATTAAGAGTTCATTATTAATGCAACCACATGCACTTTCTTTCTAGCACCACAACCCCGACAAGTTAGTTACAGTATATATAAAGAGAAGAAGATAATGACACTGGTGTAATGGACCATAGTATATCTCATAGTAGCCAGTGAACTCATACGTAGATCTCACCCCACTGAGTGTTTGTGAGTGAAAACTAATTACATTTTCACTTGCTTAAACTCTGATGCATGCATGCTCATGTGCTCTGTGCTCACCAGGGTTGCCAGATCACATTGTAAACAAACATCCAATGTTGAAAACACACCTGAATAATAATATCAGACCACAGGACATGTCTCCAGGAATTTTTGTCCCCATACGCAGTTGCAAACTGAAGTCTGGATTTTTTTAAATGGTGGTTTTGAAGCAATGGCTTTCTCCTCCCAGAGAAACCTTCCAGCTCATGGTGGTACAGGACTCATTTCAGCCAGCATCTTCACAAGGTCTCTTGCTGTTGTCCTGGGGTTGATTCACACATTTTGCACCAAAAAAACGTTCCTCTCTGGAAACACAAGAATCCGTCTCCTTCCTGATCGCTATGATGGTTGCACATTCCCATGTTTTTTATACTTGCAAATATATTATTGTCTGAACGGATGAACATGGGATCTTCGGGCATCTGGAAATTGCACCTTAGGATGAGCCACACTTGTGGAGGTTCACAATTCTTGGTTGATTTTCCCATGATGTCAAATAAAGAGGCTCTGTGTTTGGAATCAATTAACCTATCAGAAGCTTCGTAAGCTTAGAAAGGAATCATCTGGAGTTTTCTTTTTGTTTAAAGACACAATAAACTTACTTTATGTATACTTCTGACTTTGATTAAAGTAATAAAAAATCCATAGAATTCTCCCTCGTAAGAATATGTTAATATTTATTGATCTAAAACAGAAAAAGTTAACTCTGAAAAATCTATCTATCTATCAGTAATTAAAGTAATGAATAGAATTTTTTTTCTCCTGTTATATTTAATAGAGCGGAAAATAAAGTTAGAGCTTTATCTCTGACTGAAACAAGCACTAGCACTGGAGACACCTTACATCAATATTAAACCATCACTGCGTCAACAGTTGAACAAGGACACAATCTGTTTATTATTAGACCCCTGAGTGCATTAATGTAAAACTGATCTGCTTGTAGACCTTCCTTACCAATCAAATTAGAGAACATGATGAATGTTTGCTTACTATATTTAATAGCTTTTCACCTACTCATGAGCAAGAACATAGTAAAATGCCATTACAATAAATAAAGACTTTCAGGATGCACAAACAGTGTATAAATATATTTGTAAATATATTGAATCACAGTGTAAAAAGCAGCACCTCAGTGGACAACATGCGAAATGAAGGAAGCAACCTACCGTCCAGGGAGAGCCAGTCGTGCTGAGAGGTGGGCAGGGCGGGGAGAGCGCGTGCTTTATACTCAAACACCACAGAGTTGGAGATGATATGGCTGCTGGCAGCCACCTGAAGGGTCACCAGGCCCGTGTCGTGAGCTACAGGAGGAAAAACATGGGCTCTGTTTAAGGCATTTATACATAATCTACTGCTTGTGAGCGGTTTCAGGATCGGCAAACATTGTTTAAACTACATGTGTTATTCCGTGTGCATTACTTTATGTATATAAATGCTCACTACCCCCCGGCCTATTAGTATATATGTACAAATAGTAAATTTGTACATGAATAATGATCAATTTGGACTTTTTATTGGACAGTTTTTTTTATGGCATTTATATATATATATATATATATATATATATATATATATATATATATATATATATATATATATATATATGTGTGTGTGTGTAACATGATTGCTGACTCTGTACTGAATGCATTATATACATTATGAGTTCATATTACATACTATGACTTTTCAAAAAATAACTTTTTCTCACATCATATTAGATTTTTTTTTCTCTAATAAACTCACTTATATAGCCAAAATATGTGGAGACCTGTTCCATCACACTTGAAATTCAAATTCAAATTTTATTTGTCACATACACAGTTATACACAGTACAATATGCAGTGTAATGCGTAGACAACTGCTCGTGACCTTAAAATAAAAGACTATAAATAAGAATAAATATGAAAATTTAAATAAAAGGTAAATTTAACTAGGAAGAATAAAATAATTTATAAAATTTAAGTTAAAATAAAATAATTGTACAACAAAAATACACAATATAGAAAATATATGAAGAAATATAGAACAAAAAGAAAACAGCTGTACAAGAAGAAAACACTTACAAAATGTGTCACAGATTTATTCCTTCTGTCCCACTATAATGCACTTTACTCTTCTGGGCTTTCCATTATATTTGCTTTTGTGGGAATTAGATTTTTTTAGTGAGCCCATGCACTGAAGTGATGTCAGGGATGCTCCAGTTGCAGTTCAGTGCAGGTGAGTTCAGTCAGTGATCTATACAGGAATCTTCACTTATTCTGCTCCAATCTAAACTATGACGGACTAGGTTTGTACCTCTTGATCAGGGGTGCACAAACATCTGGTATTGTAGTGTTTTTATAACTTTTCTCCTCAAAATATTATAAAAAAATTTTTTTATATAGAATTTTTTATCAGTGACTCTATAATGCTTTCAAAATAGAAGCTGACTTTAATAGTTAATAATGAATTATACAGTCATGTGACATACAGTATGTTATTACGTTAGTATACAGATTAAACAAAATCACGTCAGGTACCAGTCAGGGTACCGCTTGTACCAGGGTAGGTTTGACATCTGGAAACACCTTGCTGTCATGAACTAAAATTTTTATTTTATTTTATTATAAAATACTTTTAAATTGACAAAAAATGAAACTTAATACCGTCTGGTCCATGGCTACAGTTACATGCATGCATGTCCTATTTGAGGTCCTACCTGGGCAGTAACATCGCAGCACTCCGGGCTGAATGAGAGAGGCAGGAACCGTGATCTGATCAAACAGGCAAGTGTAGTCACTGCTGGCCTCCTGCCATGGTCCTGTAATTAAAACCTTCACTCCACCCTACAACATTTAGTAAACATTTAGTAATTTAATAATGAATACAACTTTCATCAATTAGTAATTATTATGCCTGACGCATATACAGTGTAGATGGAGATTGAAATTAATGTCTAAAGGCTTTGTTTGGCTCTTTTATGATTATGTGAGTTATAATGCCCCTTCGCCCCATTACATCATTGGTTTGATTTTCCTTTTGCCATAAATAAAGAAAATATTACTGCTTTTTTGTAAAAAAAAATTTCATTTGTGTCTAAATACTGCCATCTTGTGGTTTTGATACAACACAGCTACATGAAAATCAACCACAAGGTGTTATTTCTGCAGCACAAATGTATTCATTTTCATTCATTCATTCATTCATTTTCTATAGCGCTTAATCCTGTGTTCAGGGTTGCGGGGGACCTGGAGCCTATCCCAGGAGACTTCGGGCACTAGGCGGGGTACACCCTGGACAGGGTGCCAATCCATCGCAGGGCACACACACATACACACACTCACACACCCAATCACACACTACGGGCAATTTAGGAACGCCAATTAGCCTAATTAGCCTAATTAGCCAATTAGCCTAACCTGCATATCTTTGGACTGTGGGAGGAAACCGGAGTACCCGGAGGAAACCCACCAAGCACGGGGAGAACATGCAAACTCCATGCACACAGAGACGGGAATCGAGCCTGGCCGGGGAATCGAACCCAGACCCTGGAGGTGCAAGGCGACAGTGCTAACCACTACACCACCGCGCCGCCATATTCATTTTCAGTAATTCCCATATCTTGGTCATGGCAATTTTAGAGTACTTTTATTAGATGGAAGAAAGAACCAGAGGAACTCACATGGACACAATGAGAACATGTGAAAATCTGCACAGTGAGTAACCTGAGCTTAGAACCAAATCAAGGACAAAATTCAGGTGGCAAAATTACCCCATGTCTCCAGCAACATTATACTCTCAGACACACTGATTTACTCACCTCTGGGTAAGACCACTCTGGTGAGTAGTCTGTCACCACAAACAGCCTCCCAGTGTTCTGAAGCATTCCCATGGTCCCATGAGCCACTACTGCAGACACTACCTCATCTACTTGCATGTACGCCAACTGCCCAGTGTCTGATCCCAATGCCCCAGGCTGGGCTGACTGGGGGCTGCAACAAGGCTGCAGACAGATTTCTGCAGAGTTGTACCCTGCAGTTCCATGGGTGGTCCCCTCTTCAGCAACCTGTTGGCTGCTTCCTCGAGATGACACTTGCCCTTCCGTGCCTGAGTGGGCCATTATCTGATGGCTGTAGAGTGCGTTGCCCGTTTGTCCTGTGATTGCTGCACCGTTTCCTCCTTCCACTGAAATGAAATCGTTGATGAGGTCTGAAAATTGATTTCCAAACGAGACGTCAAAGTGATCCAGACTGATCTCCATGGATCCTCCTCCATTAGCTCCACTTGTGGCCAGAGCCTGGTGGGCTGCCATGTTGTTAAATAGCCCCTGGACGAGCCCTGCTCCTTGTAGGAGTGGCTGAAGCTGCTGATGCGGACTGCCAGTTGACCTGTTTCCATCGGTGCCGTTGCAAAGGGTTCCATTATTCGTGCCCGTTCCTGTTCCTCCAGCTCCTCCTGCTCTAATGTTGGTGCTCTCTGGTTGCTGGAGGTAGTGCTCTGTAGCTCCGCTGCCATCACCCCCGTTTCCCACACAGTGTTGCAGGTGATCCCCGGCCTTCAGCAAGTCTTCTGTATCCTTTTCTTGCCCACCTGTCTCCTGACCTTCCGAGTTGGCTGGTTGTTCCAGACCTCCAACGTCCTCGTGTTCTTTGCTAGCACCAGTGAAGCGGTTTTGGTACTGCAGAAGTTGCAGAGTGCCACCTTGTCCATTTCTCTCAGTTGGTGAGGTGCCGTTGCAGTTGGATGCGGTGTGCTGGCCTTGATGAGCATGGTGGTGGTGGTGGTGGTGATGGTGATGTCCGTTGGTGCCTGTTGAATCAGTCTTGATTACGGACAAAGCCATGTAAGCAGTGGCGTCGTGTGAGTTCTGAGCAGAAGAGCTAGTGTTCTGGTGTGTTTGAGTCTGAGTGGGCTGGGGTGAGCCCTGCAGAAAGAAACTGGGAGAGTGGCTCTGGTGAGCCAGCTGGGGGCTGGGTATAGCTTGACCATAGCTTGTAGCAGACATTATGGTAGAAGAATAGTCCTGCTTGGCATCAATGGCACTGAAATCCATCTGCTCCAGTGTGGTGCTAGGGCTCAGGCCACCCCCAGATGGGAGTAATGAGCTAGTTGGTGTCAGAGCCAGTGAACTCTGGGTAGAGCCACTGCCTGAGGAGCTGGACAGGCTACCTGCACCACTGACCACCTCTCCAACCTGGTAACCACCTTCTTTGGCCAGCTGCTGCTCAAATGATGTGTCCTCAGTTTTTATATTCTTGACCAGTGCGGCGTTGAAGCCATAACCATTGTCAGTGAGAGAAGGTGAACAGCGGACTCCTCCGTTGCTGCAGCTGCTGGCATGGCTGACCTCTGTCTTCAGACCGTTTCCTCCATACGTCTGGCCCTGCTTGGGGTTATTGAGGAAGCAGTCTGGGTCAAAGTTCATGGTAGTTTCAGGCAGCTTTATGCTCCCAGACTCTAGGCTGCTAGAGAGGACAAGCTCCTCTGACATGCTAGCTGCAGAAAGCATTGCCAACCTCTCTGTAGACCCTACATCTCCTAAACCCACACCCACAGCTCCAGGAAAAGCAAATTTGTGACTGTCAGGAGCGACTGACAGCACCAAGCTGCTTGAGGCTGTTTCTGGGCCTAGAAGATGAGTGCTGGGATCTCCAGTGGGAGACATGCTGTACACGGGATCGCCTGTGACCTCGGACATGAAGACAGTGGCGGACTGGGAGAGGCTGCTCATGACGGAGGCCACGTGGCTCATACCTGTCACCACCGGGCTGTCGGCGATGTCTGGATCAGAGTTTAACCCGCTGCTAATGGAGACAGGCGAGCTCTGGGTGGTGTCTGGTACCTCAACCTGGTTGGTGGAGGACACCTCCATGCTGTTCTGATGAAGTAGAGCCGGTTTCGTTCCTTTGCTGTTCCGCTTTTCTCGTGCTGTCGATCCACCTGCCCCATCACCTGTTGTTCTGCCGTTTTTGCCCACTCCATGGGTGTGTTCGGTTTTGCCCTCAGACACATCGCTGTTCTGGACTTCAGAATGGGTACTGCTGTAAGCTGCAGAGCGTGGGTCGACCTTTGGGGAGATGATGCGGTGTTTGGCACTATTACACTTGTGATGCAGACTGCTGCCAGCACCTGTGGACATTTGGAGCACACAGGAACACATACAGCGGTAAGAATATACATGAGGCTTTTGGTTTTATGTAGCAATGCAGTACGTACGTACACCAGGGCTGGATATATGAGGGCCTTAAGCATTATTACGCATAATATATTATTCTATATGCATTCTTATGGGGCTTTATGGTGGCTGTGGGGCAATAAACAACTGTTTATACTGTGTCTATCTTGAAATGGTTCTGTATAAACTACATGTTTACTGTGTTGGCTGAGATTAGCGATGAAACGCAAAAAAAAAAAAAGAAAATTCCTGTAATGAAGTTGTGTTGTTTAGTGACATGTAATTCTAACCATTAAAATATATTTTCCTTGCCTGCCATGTGGTGAGAGGAATAATTTCACATGTACAACAAGGATGCCATCTAGTGACAAATATCTATACTGCACAGACACAATACTACATTCCACCTGTATTCTGGCCCACACAGTTGATGCAAGCAATACAGTATAAAATATATGGGATCTCAGGATTTATTTTGCATGAACATTCAATATTGTGTGTCTTTCATTTAAATTATCCATCATTTTGATTAGTGTTTTACATCCATATTAAAACTGAGAATTTAAGGACTTCATAACTTTAACAGAAGTTTAAATGACAAAAGATGAGGTCATACTAGGTACAGTATATTCACTTTTGGGAAATAATCATTAAATCATCTATGGTTCCTTAAAAATTATTTAATACTAATTACACTGTAAGCTCTATGTAAGAAATATTCATCAGATCATACAAAACCAATCTGAACATTTTTTTGGATTAAAGTAAAAAAATGGTCTTCTTCATGATATTTATTTAAACACAGTAAAGCACAGTAAAGATCTAACTTCTATGAAATTCAAAGCTGAAAGGAGCTTTAGGGTGGATTCTGCATGCACAGAGGAAACACCCTCGCAGAAACAATCCCCTCCAGACAGTAATAAAATATACTCTGTCTGCATTCAGATGCTTCTGCTTTAATGCTTTATCCGTTCTTTACATCGGTGTTTCATAAAAAAAAAAGAAAAAAAAAAAAGAAAAAGGAATAAGATATGTAATTTTTGACATTATCTTACAATAATGTTACATCATTTCTCAGTTAAGACCAGAATCTTTGCAATCATGCCCTTCCCTGTCTTTTCTCAGCCCGGCATTCCCTTACCCAGTGTCCCCGTGCAGAGGCAGTTGTGAGTCCGGGGAGGTGGCTTGGTCTGGTGGCTGTCCAGGATCTGCTGCACCAGCTGCTCAGCCGAGAAGCCGGTGCTACTGTTCCCGTTGCTGCAAGTCCACTTGATGCCATGAACTGCCGGAAGAGAGGAGGAGACAGAGACGTCAGCCAGACAGCCACACAGACCAGCGGGCAGCGCATCAGCGCCCACCACCTCACCAGCTCCCTCTACTGGCACTGCAAGGGAGAGAAAGCCTCATGCTCCCTGACCACATGGAGTACCGTCACGGCCGAACTCTCTATGCACAGTCATAAAATCCAGCCAGTTATATTCAGCACGACTTCTCACTATTCCCACTGCGGCTTAGATTAGAGACAATACACAATGACACTTTTGTTTTTCTGTGCCAGACACTGAAACCTTGATCATCAGCTGATCTCTCTTTAAAAACATAAGTATAAACCTTTTTTCCCCTAACTTTTAAAAAAAGTATAAAAAAAGGAGGTACTTATAATAGAGAGAAATAACTAAACACACAGCTTTTTCCACGTAATTAAAATAAACTTAAAAAAAATACCATTAATATAATAAATATAATAAAGTAGAAAAGAAAATTTGTTCTTTGATTTTCTTTAATTTTGTGAGTCAAAATCGCTTGTGTTCATAATAATAATAATAATAATAATAATTAAAAACTAATTTATGACTTTTTATTAAATTCATGTTTATCTTAATTTTATTATGTAACATTGTAACAATTATGTATGTTAATTTTATGTACAAATTATTATGTAAAAAATGCAAAAAATTACTAAAATTACCTAATTTAATTCTAATATTTAAGATAAAAAAAAAATATACAATCAAATAAAAAATAACAAATAAAAAAGATTTTCAATTACAAATTCAGTTTTATCTATTTTCAATTTAATCTATTTGATTAAAGTCACTCTCTCACTCTTTCTCTATGCCGCTTATATGGGAGTATAGCTATTATACGCTAGTCACAGGAGGGCTGGAGCCTATCCTAGGGGATTCGGGGCTTGAAGCGTTGAACACCCTGGATGAGGTGGTTATTATTTGCAAATTCACAAAAACTCATGCACTCACTCACGTTGGACAATTTGGAAATTAAACTAATCTGCATATCTTTGAACTGTCTGAGAAAACCCACCAAGCACAGGGAGAACCTCCCGTTCATATCAAAAATACTAGAAAAAGTAGTATCAGCTCAAATTTGCACATTCTTGCAGGATAACAACATCCTTGAAGAATTTCAGTCAGGTTTCAGGCCCCATCATAGCACAGAAACTGCACTAGTTAAGATTACAAATGACTTGTTTTTAGCTTCAGACCAAGGCTGCATCTCATTGCTAGTCCTGCTCGATCTTAGTGCTGCATTCGACACTATAGATCATAATATTCTCATAGATCGCTTACAAAATTATATAGGTATTCAGGGACAGGCACTAAAATGGTTTAGATCTTACCTGTCTGATCGCTACCATTTTGTAGATCTAAATGGAGAACCGTCTGGTGTAATGCCAGTGAAATATGGGGTCCCACAAGGGTCAGTTTTAGGACCTCTGTTGTTCTCAATATACATGCTTCCCTTGGGTAACATCATTAGAAGACATGGGATTAGTTTCCATTGTTATGCTGATGATACCCAATTATATATCTCAACTAAACCAGACGAAATACCTAAGTTGTCTAGATTAACTGAGTGTGTCCAGGACATAAAAGATTGGATGACCAATAACTTTCTTTTATTAAATTCAGATAAGACAGAGATATTACTTATTGGCCCAAAAACCAGCACACAACAGCTTTCACAATTCAGCTTGCGCTTAGAAGGATGTACTGTTATTACCAGCTCAGCAGTAAAAGATCTGGGAGTAATATTAGACAGTAACTTGTCTTTTGAAAATCACATTTCAAATATCACAAAAACAGCCTTTTTCCATCTTCGAAATATTGCTAAACTTAGGAACATCTTATCCGTATCTGATGCAGAAAAACTAGTTCATGCATTCATGACCTCCAGACTGGACTATTGTAATGCATTACTAGGTGGTTGTCCTGCATCCTCAATAAACAAGCTTCAGTTAATCCAAAATGCAGCTGCCAGGGTTCTCACTAGATCCAGAAAATATGATCATATAACCCCAATATTATCATCCCTGCATTGGCTACCTGTTCAGTTTAGAATAAATTACAAAATAGTATTACTTACATACAAGGCCTTAAATGGTTTAGCTCCCACATACCTAACCAGTCTTCTGATACGCTACAATCCACCACGCGCCTTAAGATCACAAAACTCCGGACTTCTGGTAGTCCCCAGAATTTCAAAATCTACAAAAGGGGGTAGGGCTTTTTCATATTTAGCTCCAAAGCTTTGGAATAGCCTTCCAGACAGTGTTCGGGGAGCAGACACGGTTTCTCAGTTCAAAAGTAGACTCAAGACGCATCTTTTTAATCTGGCATACACATAACTCATCCCAGTACTCATACTCCAGTACACCTATACCGAATGGCAACTACGCTAATTCTCCCCATCTGTTCTGTATTTCTCTACCCATCCCGAGGCATCGGGAGATTTTGCCAGCTTCAGTAGACAAAGGCCGACCCTGCGAGGTTCCTGAGGCATCCAGAGAAGGACCAGCTCCAACTGGATTCAGCTTTATGATGGTTGGAGCTACACATGCTGCTCCTGTGCTTCCAGTGATCCAGACCTCATCTGCCCTCTGCACCTACTGACTCGTCCCTATGCTGAACTGGTCTTCATGTCAATTTAAATAATTTCTGTCATATTGAATTTTCACCTGCACAACACACAAGATGTTATATCATTTCTATCTGTTATCGCCCAAATGAGGATGGGTTCCCTGTTGAGTCTGGTTCCTCTCAAGGTTTCTTCCTAATGCCATCTCAGGGAGTTTTTCCTTGCCACTGTCGCCGTCACCCTTGGCTTGCTCATCAGAGAAATTTCATTCATTCGTCTCATTATTATCTGCACATTTTTCTCACACATCCACACTTCCAATTATTTTCTTTTCTATAATTATTATTATTATTATTTGTTTTTATTTATTTATTTTCTATTATAATTTTATTTATTTATTTATTATTTTATATATAATTATTCTATATATAATTATTATTATTTTTTTTTTTTTGTTAAATTTCTTTAATTTTTGTGAAGCTGCTTTGAGACAATGACCATTGTTAAAAGCGCTATATAAATAAAATTGAATTGAATTGAATTGAGAACATGCAAACTCCACACGTACAAAGACTCGAGGTGGGAATCAAACCCTCGGCCCTGGAGGTGGGAGGAGGACACAGTAATAATCACTACGCCACCACACCAACGACCTATTTACTGTCTCTCAGTTGATGATGTTGGTGGTTAGTGGTACCTAATGTGACTCTCATCAGAAGATCATATCTGATATTTTCATTCAAGTTCTGTATGTTAACAATTATTTGGTCTTTTAAATCTATTTTACATTTTTAGTAAAAAGTATAAATTAATATAAAACTGGCGGCACGGTGGTGTAGTGGTTAGCACTGTCGCCTTGCACCTCCAGGGTCCGGGTTCGATTCCCCGGCCAGGCTCGATTCCCATCTCTGTGTGCATGGAGTTTGCATGTTCTCCCCGTGCTTGGTGGGTTTCCTCCGGGTACTCCGGTTTCCTCCCACAGTCCAAAGATATGCCGGTTAGGCTAATTGGCGTTCCTAAATTGCCCGTAGTGTGTGATTGGGTGTGTGAGTGTGTGTATGTGTGTGTGCCCTGCGATGGATTGGCACCCTGTCCAGGGTGTACCCCGCCTAGTGCCCGAAGTCTCCTGGGATAGGCTCCAGGTCCCCCGCGACCCTGAACACAGGATTAAGCGGTATAGAGAATGAATGAATGAATGAATAATATAAAACTTGCTATAACGAGGTAAAACGATCATGATCTGGAATGCACAGGTGAAATTCTAAATGATTTTTCTATCAGTCATTTATTTTGTTCTTAGAGTGTTCACTGTCTAAATTATTCATGAATTAAAAACAAGGAAGGCTTGGTACTGCACCAGTGTGTGACATGAAGCTGCGTATAGGCATACGTACGTGTATTTATTACTTGAAATTGGTGAGGGAATATTTTTGAAAAATCGTCTTTTATAAACCTAATGCTGTTTCAATAACACAACTTTTGATGTGTTACAGTCAAAGCTGTGTCCTGAGAAAATGTTCTAACGCCGTAGTCACATGTTGTGTCATGACTATTTTATCAAAATAATTCAGGTCAAACACCATCACTCTGTAAGCTCCTCATAATATCATATGTTGTACTATATAATGTGTGTATGTGTCTGTAACTCTAGCGTAACTGGGGTTTAATACATAATACACTACAGTAGTTCCAAAAAAAGTGAATGATTTTGTGAGTCAAAGTTGCTTGTGTTAAAAATAAATAAATAAATAAATAAATCATAATACTCTAACAACAAAATTATTACTTTTTATCTACTAATTAATGTTTATCTGTTAATTTTATTATGGAAAACGTTCTGGTGTGAGGAAAACTTAAAATCTGCCACAACAAAACTCAGCATCTCTCAGCACGTACTTAAGTCACAGATTTATACTATACACAGATTATGGAGTTCAAACAAGGCTTCATCATTAAACAACAAAACCTTTTAACGCTCTAAGACAGGATGAATCTAAATCTTACACCAATTTAGCAGCAAGTCTCTTTGTGCAGAACTCATAACTATAGGGCATGTCTACTATTTAGTAGTTTAGTGCAGGGTGGGATTTATCCATTTTAGTGGATTAGCTCCATCCTATGAGAGATGTTAAGTGCACCAGTATGGACAGTTTGAAGATACCCAGGTTGACACTAAAAATGACTGCAGCATAGTGTTCAAGTATATGAACTCACAAACTGCTTAGAATAGGAACTTATCAACTGCTGCAATATATTTTAGTAGGTGACTCCATTTCAAAATATCACGCATGGTAAAACTTTTTTTTTTTTTTTTGTTGCCTAGGTTTTCTCACACACAACAGCAAACTGTACCAAACTCTCACACATTTCCCGATAAAGGGCCTTTAATTTTCGCACTGGTTGTACAGTAGATAACATTCTGGAATGCCAGTAGTACCCCTAAGAAGATGGTTCTGTAAAAATAATGAAATGATTCTCCAGTCGAGAGTATGTATATATATATATATGTACTGGACAGGGCTTTTGCGCCGCGGTCCGACTCTCTCATCATAATGCCTCTATGTATGGAAGTAAATGTTGTGACGTTGCATAAACTTATCGCAGCGATGCCACGGCAAAAGTGATGCCATAATAAGGGCAAATATTGTCTGAATAAAATATTAGAGTCTTTGACTTTTTTTGGATGGGTAGTGTACAGTATATAAGGATATTAAAAGCATAATTATTTTGCTTTATTGGCACTGTTTTATTCCTTCTGTATTATAGGTTTACAAACTACGCTCATAAATTGTTTCATTCGTTGTGTTTATTGGACCATATTCTATGACAGTATCACATCTAGCAAACATGAGGAGAGAGTGATGGCGTGTGCTGAACAGCTCCTCCAGCTCTGCGTAACGTGGTTTCTTATTTTTCTCCAGTACCAGAGTGTAGCCATGCTGTTCATGTGCTGAGTGTGCCGTGATGGGATTGGCAGTGGAGCGGAACAAGAGCTAACATGGGGCAAAAGCTATAAAGCTATCGCGTCTGCTCCTTAATCTGAATTCCACAGCACAGGCGTGCACCTCATCAATTACGAGCATCCTTTTTAATCTGCTGGAGCAAAAACAGACATGACTACCAATCAATAGCTACTAAAGAAGTTTAAATTGTAAAGCAAGCAAATGCGTGCTAACTAAATAAGCACCAGGAGTGTAGGAGGAAGGGTGGGGTGGGGTGCGGTGGGGTATTTAACCTGAGAATCCAGTGCAAAACCAACTCATTTAAAATTCATGACTTGGGGAGCGAAGGAAGGAGAGTCAGCAGATCCTGGGTTTTTGCCTGAGTCTGCGAAAAAAAAGAAATCTCCACAAAACACTGAATTGCAGTACTGTCGTTTTAGCACTAGATGGCAGTATAGCAGCATGGATGGCACAGTTGTTCCAGAAGGTCGGTCAAAGAGATTTGGATGTGAGTGGTGTTTGCTTGCCCTTTCCTCGTTGCCACATCACATCATGAAGTTAATGACGCAGTGAAGTGTGTTGAGATTTAAAAGTCACTCAAATATACAGATGCTTTTACAGACTGCGTAATGAAGCAGCCGAGAAACCGGCACGAGACGAGGCGTTGCCTGACTTTTCAAAGTTTTTAATCTCGGTACGAGTGTGTCCTTCTGTTTGAGGCTTTACGCTGGAAATGACAGCTACCTGTCAATGCACGGAGTGAGTCGATCCTCTGGACGGACTCGTATAAGGTCATACGCACAGCGGGCTCAGGGAGCGTTGTCAGAACTACTCAGGAGTGATCTTCAGTTTGTCAGGCTTTTGGCAACTTGCTGTCTTCAATTTGGGAGATGTGATGGACTGCTGGGGAAAAAAAATAACCCCCCTCTCACATCTATACCCTGACATGTATGATTTATAAGCTTAATATTCGTCCCAGCTCAACGGATGGCTTTAATCGTGTGGTGTAACTGCGATGAAACTGATGCAGTGTGTGTTTTTATTTTCCGTCTTAATGAAGAGAGGAGGAATAAGAACCGGCTGAACACTGGGATATTTACATCCTCTAAGATATCATAAATACTCACACATGGGTTTGAGCTGGCTGATGAGCTCCTCCTTGGTCCATTTGGCCCACTCCTTCTTGTCGGTGTTGATTGAGCACAGGATTGGACCGCATGGCTTCCCACAATCCTCTATGGCTGGAACGTTAAGGTAGTGGACCAGAACGATGTCTGGGTTCTGGGGTGGAGAGAGAAACATAGAGAGAGAGAGAGAGAGAGAGAGAGAGAGGTGAACATGTGTGAAAGGAGAGACGGAGGGAGGGAGTTAGGGAGAGAGAATAGTTCTCTGATGAGATGAAAGAGCGAACATAACGAGAGGGAAAAGAGGCGGAGGAGGAGGAGGCAGTCAAAGAAGACAAAAGCAAATGGAAATTGAAAAGGAAAGACGACAACCATAGGTCAAGGTTGTTACTTAATAGAGAGTGTGAAAAACAAAATCTCATCATTCGATCGAAGCAGTTGGAAGACTTAAATAATAAAGCATCATGTCTTTACAGAGGAGCTGCCCGGAGGCTCGTCTGACACCAAGGCAGTGAAATTAACCCTCTCGATGACATCCCTCCCGTTCCGGGAGAGAGCCTGGAACAAGCTCGGGGAAGCAAAAACGCTAAACGCTGCGAGTTGTTTTGAGATTGGAAGCAGGAGGTGGGAGAGATGCTAATTGGCAAAGCATGCACAATCTCTCGCACACACCTTGCTCGCTCTCGCAGGAACTGATGCCCTCAATTAACTTCAAAGTATTTACAAACTCTGAACTGCCACAATTCATATGAGGGCAGAATTACGGCAATAAATTACCTAAATTGACAGCGTATGAGTAATAGGTATTGCTTAGAGCACATTAAGCTGGCCTGGGGCCGCATCGACCGTGCGGAAGGGGGACATGAATCGCTTTGGGGACCGCAGAAATCTGGCTCCAATCCCTTTCGAGTCAGTAATCAAAGCGGCTCTCTTACACACAAGAAGACTCGAAGGAAATACGCCATCGACTCACAGACCTAGCAGGTTCGAATGTTTAAAAGGAACAGTGGTTTTGGATTTTACTTAAAACAAGACTAATCATTCATGCTCAGTTATGTGGATTGTGGCAGAGAGGTTTGAGTGTTATCTGGATATTTAGCAGGGTTTTATTATAAGTTACACACACACATGCAACAATTGTAAATAGTTGTATTATAAAATATACACATGAAATGACACTTTACTACTGATAGTGCCCTTCTTTTCAGTTTGGAACCAACACATTTCTGATTTCTGAATTTTACTCAGATGAGGATGAAGTGTTGTTGAGGCTGAGGGAGGACTGTCTCAAAACAAACAGCTAGTAATCTCAAAATCCTCTATTTTCTCACTAGAAAAAAAAATGATGTCTTAGCAAGTGAAATATTTTTGAAGTAATAAATAATCATAAGCATTAGTCTAGTCAAATGCCACTAAAATTGCAAATGTCTTGTTCTCTGGGGGGATAATTTAGCTTATTTTAAGAAATAAATTCCTAAAAATTTTGCAAAGGATTTTGGCCAATAGAAGGAGACATTTTTCTTATTTTAAGAAATTATAGATCGGTTTGTTTAGACTATAAAAAAAAAAATTCACTTGCTAAGATACAAAGATGCTAGCAGTTTTTGCAGTATACTGTTAACAGAATTTAAGGAGAAACCTCAGTGGAGTGATGACCTGGTTGACCTGAACATGAAAGAGGTCTTGTTCGTGGAACTGTTGAGATAAGAACATCCCTCTCGTTCTACAACAACGCCAGTTGCTGCTTGTCGCTAAAGGAAAGTCAGCTAAAAGTTAGCATCAGCATGTGTAAATATGCTGTGCTTAGTGCGCTCTTATTTAAAACTAAATATTTTAACTAATATAGCTCATTGTCACTTGATCTTCAACTATTCTACATACACTGTTATGGTTTATAGATTCTTTATGATTTAATTATTTATTTTAATTTGATCTTAAACTGTTCTTGAACATGACTTGTGGTCAGACAGGCGAGAATTACACCTGACATTAATCATCAATTATTCATTTCTTATAATAAGAAACTAAATGACTTTATATAGCTTCAAGATATTTTCACTTGATACAATTTATTTTCCAATATTCCAATATTCTATCCACAAGCTTAAGAAACAACAACAACAATTTCTATGTTTTAAACATAACATACACTCCTCCTAACATGTGCTCTAATTATCACCAAATACAATTTCATCCCCCTGTAAGAGCTCGAGGAGTAAAACGTGCCTGCGTTCACTATGCCAGCTGATCAGTCTAACGGTGCGATTACGCCACCGCACACTTCCGTAAGTCTTTATCGTCAACCAGTTTACCCCGACAAGATGCGTGTGCAGAGCGTTCTCCGTTCTCTGCCGTTTAACAACCTGAAACTCGTTTGTCTCAACACTTCCGTCAGCCCACGCACGGGAGGAAAGTTCTCCAAATCTGTGTGCGGAAGACTCAAAAATCAACTTTTCCAATCGTACCTTCTGCCTTCTGTCTGACGCTCGTATTAGCATTTTAATTTTGCTGTGCCAGGTGCTTGATTGGAGAAGTGTAGGGAGATGAATATTTCAAGGTGTTCAGACAATACCTGCAGTGGATTTGAGAAAAGATTTCATCTCCATCTCAAACAATAACCAAATTGGATTGTGTTTTCTTCCTCAGCATGGGCTAAAAACACTCACACACACACTTTATTCTATTTACTTATTTAAAGGTTTGACAAGGAAAACCACAAGGACGCAAATCACTGCGTCTGTTTGTATTATTGTATTAAATGCTTTTTAAATCCAGCTTACAGGTAAGAGATGAGTGACTAGGTGATGTGCTGTACGTTATTGTAAAACGGATGTGATTACACGTACATGTGTAAGTAAGGTGTATGGAAGTATGGAGCGTGTGTGTGTGAGAGAACTGTGTGTTGTACTGGTATTGACCTTCAGCCTCTTTTGTTCTTTCAGACGAAGCGAGGAAATGCACGTGCGCGAAGACGGATTTGCGGATTTGGAAAAGCGAGTGTGTGCTGCTCTCCATGACGAAGAGGAAATCGATGGTTTAACGAGTACGGAGGTATAAATTTCATGAATGCTACGGGCTTACTGCTGGGGTGTGAAGCCTCACATTGCTTTATTTCACATCAATGTGCAAACTATACTGCTTTATTCTACTGATTTATTTATTACACACACACACACACACACACACACAACTAGACTAGATTTTTTGGGGGTAAAAAAAAAAAAGAAAGTGCAGCCATACACACACACACACACACACACACACACACACACACACAGACAATTGTGTCTCATTATAACGTTACAATAAACCAAATCTAAGCCTAGTGATCCTGTTTCTAGATGTAGTGTACACTGATCCGCCATAACATTAAACCACCAGTTTTTTTTGTTGTTGTTGCCTCTTGTGCCACCGGGGCAGCTCTGGCCCCTCGGGTCATTAGTCCTCAGTTCCTCTCGTTGTGTGTTGTGGTGTCAGGCACTGGGATGTTGGCGGCGGATCCGTCAGGTGCTGTGGGTGTTATGGGGTGAGGCCTCCGTGAATTGCACTTGTTTTTCTGGTGATCCTAAGGGGGCTCAATCAGACTGGGATCTGGGGCGTTTGGGTGCTGCGTCGGGGCTCTGCTGTGCCCCATGTGTGGGGGCTGTGGTGCACTGGGTCCCTGTGGGCGGTCATGGGTGAGCCTTGGGTTCCCATGATCCTGTCAATAGTTCAATGGTATATAATTGATAATCAGTGTTATGCAGTGCACCTGGCTGTGGTGCTACAGTAGTGTCGTAACTGATCTGTGTATTTAAGCTTTTTTTTTTATTTATTTCTAAAGATAAGCAAAAGTAAAAAGTTAAAATAGTAAAGTATGTCTAAATATTAATATTCTTACACTTGGTTTATTGTAATCATATAAAACAGTCGAGAATTTTAAACAGTAGAGAAGTAGGACTCAACATACTTTCATTGCTAAGATTCTAAAAGATTGTGATCAGGAGTGGAAAATACTTCAGTAATTGTACAGTATGCTGTTCTTGCAATATTTTGGAAAGATTGTGCTTCACTCAAGCATTACTGAGAATAGACACTTATTTAAAAAAAATTCTGGGAAAACAAAAATCATACAAAGCTTTGATATATATTTTTTTTATTTACTAATTATTTCTACATTTTTCCGCTAGTAGAACAAGATAGTTTCAAGGTGAAAATGAATTAAATTGTCTAACAATAGCTTTAATAATCTTGAATTGGGTTTATTGTTAGCTTATAAAAGGAGCTAATAGTAATTTATTTTATGTCATAGTTTTTTTTAAGCATTGAATGGTTTTCCATGAGAGATGAAACTCAGAATGCCACAAGCGCACCGCAGGTCATGTGACAAGAACCCGTTCCTCCTCCTGGATCGGCGGATGAAACTGTCCATATTTTATTCAAGGGTCAATCTTTTTTGTCTCTCTCTTGTCCACAAATAATTCTAGTAGCTGATCTACTTCAGGGCGGCGCGGTGGTGTAGTGGTTAGCACTGTCGCCTTGCAGCTCCAGGGTCTGGGTTCGATTCCCCGGCCAGGCTCGATTCCCGTCTCTGTGTGCATGGAGTTTGCATGTTCTCCCCGTGCTTGGTGGGTTTCCTCCGGGTACTCCGGTTTCCTCCCACAGTCCAAAGATATGCAGGTTAGGCTAATTGGCGTTCCCAAAATTGACCGTAGTGTGTGAATGAGTGTGTGCCCTGCGATGGATTGGCACCCTGTCCAGGGTGTACCCCGCCTTGTGCCCTAAGCCTCCTGGGATAGGCTCCAGGTCCCCCGCGACCCTGAATAGAAGGATAAAGCGGTATAGAAGATGAATGAATGAATGAATGATCTACTTCAAGGGATCTTCGTTGCTGGAAATTCATTAGGAGGAAATGTGAGCCATTAAGTGTTAACGATTAAACCTGATTATTTGTCATGAATGTATTTGACTTGATCGGTTAAGAAAAACATGCGACATTCGCAGCCATACTGTTGCACGTGTTTGATTTGTTTGTGTGATCGACCTGCGGTTGTGTTCCTCATGTCTGTTCCTGACGTTACACACATTACAGTAACCTGATTAAGGGGAACTGTAATTTAAAGTATTATTATGAACATAAATATGTTTTGATGCATTTCGTATCAAACTTTTTCTTTCTTATTTGCCTCAGTGAGGTAAAAGAACTAGAAGGAATACTAGAAGGTGTATTTTTATGTGTCGATGTGGCTATGCTTCAGTTTTACTGAATCATCAGGTGTTGCACGGTCACGGTGCCAGGCCACGCATGTGTATGTATGTGCGTGTGTGTGTCTGCTCATTATCCTGGCTTTCCTTCACTCTATTTGCTTATGTGTGTTTTGGTTAAATGCTGATGCGCATATGCTTTTGCTAAAGATCTGCCCCGAGTCTCAGTCAGGGCTCCATATTAAAGTCTATTCCATAAAATAAATAAAGCTAAAATCCTACAATCTCGCTGTCTCTCTATTTTTTATCTCACGGTAGGAGAGCTGCTGTTGCTCATGGCTTGCTGTTGGTGCTGCTGTAGCTTGGCAACAGGTCTCTGTACAAGTCACCCACGCACACACACACACACACACAGTTTCCAATACATAACAACAACTTAAAAAATGCATTTCATCTTGCCAAAGGCAATAAATTAACTGGAGAGGAAGAACCTCTCTTATACTCGCTCTACACTGGTGTACATTTGGTTTACTTGTTTGTATAAAGTGGGATGTCATGCATCAACCATGTGTGTGTGTGTAATGATTGTTGACTGTCACTTTGCCAGCTCTTCTGTACCTGCCCTACATTCAACACTTCAGCTGAGTTTGTCTCGCACACACACACACACACACACACACACACACACACACACACACACACACACACACACACACACACACACACACACACACACACACACACAGGTGTGCATGTTAGGATACCTAACAGGTAGGAGGAATCAAACACACACTCTATATATAACGTTGCGTGTCCTATTATATGCAGTGTGCGTAAAGGACTGTGAGTGTGTTTGCCCGGTGTGTGTGTGATCGGACACTCGAAACTAAACAATCACACACAGAAGGATCATTAATACAAGTAAATTAGAATAACATCAGAGAAAAAGTGGAACCATAGTGCAACAATAACGGTTTAACGTCGGCATGTTAATTGCAGTGGAACAATATATAAGGAAACATTCGGTATTATATATGTAATCTCATTTATTCCAATGTGTATGCTGATGTTTCTGTATTTTTGTTCAAAATTTATATTTAATCAGGCAGTACTAGTCTGGCATTTCTAGTTTCCAGTGTGACAACAAAGTTGCTTTTTGATCCTTCAGGCGGTGAACAAAAGGGAAGATCAATATCGTTCTACGCTTTTTGTTGGTGTGCGGCATTTTGCGATGATCCCTAAATCATTCGTTGCGCCGTAGAGAATAAAGGTGTTTACGCTTTTAAACATGTATAATTTAAAGCGGCGCGGTGGTGTAGTGGTTAGCACTGTCGCCTTGCACCTCCAGGGTCCGGGTTCGATTCCCCGGCCAGGCTCGATTCCCGTCTCTGTGTGCATGGAGTTTGCATGTTCTCCCCGTGCTTGGTGGGTTTCCTCCGGGTACTCCGGTTTCCTCCCACAGTCCAAAGATATGCAAGTTAGGCTAATTGGCGTTCCCAAAATTGACCATAGTGTGTGAATGAGTGTGTGTGTGTTCTGCGATGGGATTGGGATGCCTATCTCCTGGGATAGGCTCCAGGCTCCCTAAAATACAGGATAAAGCAGTCTAGAAGATGAATGAATGAAAAAATGTAGATTAAAGACAATGTAAAAAGGAATGTGGGTATCTTATTTGTGGGTTTATTTACACATCTATTAAATTCGGAGATGCGAATGTGCGAATATAAAACTAACTTTATCACCGTCACAAACCCGGTCATTAGCGTACTGTAAGTAGTGAGCATAATAGCGTCAGTGGATACATTTGTTACATGGACCACAAAAAAGCAGGTGATTCAGTGCGATCAGCCTAATAAAAAAAAAAGGCAGTCGAAAAGACAATATGATGAAGCCTATGTTGTGTTTTGATTAATGGTGGGGATGGTGGGGGCAGAGAAGAGACCCCTGTGTGTGTTGTGTTTTAAACCGCTGGCAGCAGACAGCATGAGACCCAACAAAGTAGAAAGACACTTAGAGACAACATACCCCAGTCACGTTAATAAGCCACTCGACTTCTTTGAAAGAAAGATCTAGATAAGTGACGAAGTAAGTCTGTTATAACAATTGCACGTGTATTTTATCTGTTTTGAACTTGGTGTTGTTTGATCTTATTGGTTTAGAAATTGATATTTCAATAAATAGTAAACTTGGCCGATTTCGTTATCATTTTGTTGACAAGTGGGGCTTAAAAATTCACCCACCCCCTTAAGTGGGGAATGACAGAAAAAGTTTGAGAACCTAAAGTTTTCTTCCTAATGCCATCTTAGGGAGTTTTTCATCGCCACCGTCGCCCTCGGCTCGCTCCTCATCTCAGTTTCTGATTTATTCATACATTTCAAACTCATTTCAGTAATTTTCTATAGATGGCGACAATGACCATTGTTAAAAGTGCTATACAAGTAAATTTAATTAAATTCTTTAACTTCACTTCTTTACCTGTCTGTGCACATTATTCTGGTCAATGGTGTCGTTTCTGTAAGCATTCTGTAGTGGCAGTCGGAGACCGTCAACTTCAAAGAGTCGGATTCAGCGCTGACTCGATCGCATTGTTTATAATGGAGACTGTTTTGAGTATTGCCTTTATGTAGAGTACGAGTCACTCTACTTACATGTGCAGTTTTATGTATGGCAGGTAATAAAAAGGTTATGCCTACTATGTACATTACGTTCTGTACAGTTCTCGTACCATTTCCACTGGAGCAGGTCTACGCTGCAGAAACTCACGAATCTTCTTTCGTGCTGTTTTTAAAATTTCACCTATATGGAAATCAGGCATCTTGCACCCTCACAAGTATCTCCTTTGTCCATTAGGCTACTGCTGGAGATCACGCTACTGTTCAATGAGATTTACGAGTAGTCTTGCTGTGTTAGGGCTGAAACATTTTACAGTTAGGAGAACAGTGCTGTCGATTAGGTGTTCCTTCACTGCTGTACGGACGTCCAGAAGCACCTCTGAATGTGGTTTGAGTGATCAGATCACATGGTTACACGAACCCTGGTTACACTTACGATCAGATCACACAGGAACTCATGCTCTCTCCAGCTTCTCCTTCGAAAGCTCTCTTATTTTACTAAATAAACTGGATGACATAAGCTCCTCCCTCTTCTCTAATCAGAAACACGTTCAGTGTGAAGTGGTTTTTAGATGAAGGTCATTTGGATTCAAATTACAGGTTAAGACTTAAAAGCTTAAAGTTACACGGAGTGACACAACTCTCGTATTTCGAAAACTTTCTATACACCGAGGTATATCAGGGTGGTGGGCGTGGCAATGCTGGAGATTGTGTATATGTGTGTGTGGATGAGTGTGTGTGTGTGTGATTTCTATCATAATGTATTTTTGTATCTGTTTCTTGCCAGTCTGTGTGTGTTGTGTTTGCAGGAGACCCGGGGCTGTTTAATAGCTGCATGGCTGCACTTCATACAAAATGTATATCTGATCTTATACAGTATATGTGTGTGTGTGTGTGTGTGTGTGTGTGTGTGTGTGCAATGCTCTAGGCTGTGTTTAATAGCTGGCCTGGCTGCAAAGTGTGTGTGATGATAGATAGCATTGTGTGACCATCATTAAGCAGGCCGCTGCCCAGGGCACCGCACCACACACACACACACACACACACACACACACACACACACACACACACACACACACATACATTTCAAGGGCAATTTCCCTCACACACGCTGAGGGCTTTATGTCCGTGGACAATGATATGTGTGTGTGAAGATGCTGTGCATTTAAAACCTATACAGCAGGCCATCTTTACCTGGGAACCGGTGTGCCAACTAGACAAGCGCACAAACACGCGCGCACACACACATACTCGCTCGGCTGTGCTGCCTTCTCTAAGTATATATATGAAAGTTAGAGACTAAGAGTGCTCGTTTAAGGATCGGATCCTGGCTTTATTAGCCTAATGAATGTGATTATGAAGGGTTTTGGGGGAAGTGTTCTCCCTCAGAGTGGAGCTGTCTGATGCTGGGCACTGGGCTCATGATAACCATGGTGCCAGGCTGGTTTCTTTCCGATAAACTGAAGCACCGAGTCGATAAGATCCAGACGTTTCACCTGCAATCTTCCATCAGCTGTCTTCAGAGCACATAATGGAATAAAAGAGCTGCGTTCTCAGAAGCGCTTTCACCACCCCGAGAGAGAGAGAGAGAGAGAGAGAGAGAGAGAGAGAGAGAGATGGAGGGAGAGAAAGAGAGAGATTCTTAAATCGAAATGCTCTGACAGTCCTGAGGGGGCGATGTTGGTAAAAAAAAAAAAAAAAAAAGCAAAGGAAAGGAAAAATAAAACAAGAAGGAAAATCCAATGCATAAAATTTGATTCGCTGCTTTATGAAGAGCGGATATTTGATAGCTGTGAATGTACGTGTCAGACTAAATCTAGATCAAACACAGAGAAGGAAAAAAAAACCCTGCACGAGAAAAGCGGATCTCTTTCGGGGATTTTCTTGGAGAGGAAAAAAAATATATTTTGACTAGCAATTCAAAAAGCAAACATTATTCCGATGGCTCTATCTTCTCTCTTTTTCTGAAATATATATATATACATAGACACACATACACACGCACACACTCTGAGCTCCCGACAGGCATCTGCCATGGGACTAGAGATGGCTCTTAAACAAATGAGGAGATGTGAGAGATTTGGAATCGGCTGGTTGCGGCCTTCTGTGTCGTAATAGGAAATTAATTGAGGACATCAGTGTGGCATTAATCATTAAAGCACTGATGCTGAGATGGCACTTTGCTGAGCACGACTCACCACTCGCTTTGCTCGCATTAAAAGTTTGCTCGACGCTCCGTGGAGACGAGGGATGGGGAAGGAGCGAGGACAGCTATGGGGACGAGAGGGAGATAGAGAGAGAGGGAAGACTGTGCATATATGCGGGAAATTGAGTGCTTGCGTGTGAGAGAGCCGTGAGCCGTGTGTGTGATGTACTGTGATGAACGTTTTTCAGGCTTATAATCGGTTATGGTGTAGAAAACGTGGCAGCTTGTGATATAAACCCGTTCTGGCCTGATTTTGGTCATACATTTTTTTTTTTTGATTTTTCAAGCAGCAAATGTTGTTCGAATATTAATTAAAGCACTGATTAAGTCGGATTTTCAATAGGATAAAAAGAATCTTGACACAGACATAACACTCATACTGTATATGTAAATGTACATACTGTAATGTCTACGACACATATGTCATTTAAACATATAATACTTCAAAGATCTGGTAATGTACAGTATATATACTAGGACTGTTGACTACTATAATATGCACTGATCAGCCATAACATTATGACCCCTGAGAAAGGACATGAATAACTGTGATTATCTTGATACAATAGTGCCTGGAAGTGGGTGTGATATATTACGCAGCAAGTAAACATTTTGTCCCTGAAGTTGATGTGTGAGCAGGAAAAATGGGCAAGTGGAAGGATTTGTGCCACTGTGACAAGGGCCAAATTATGATGTCTAGACGATGTATGTATGGCTGGGTGAGAAAAACTCCAAAACTGCAGTTGGATGTTCCCGGTCTGCTGTGATCAAAGTGCTCCAAGGGAGGAGAACCTGTGAACTTGCGACAGGGTTATAGGCTTCCAGGTGTCACTGATGCACCTGGAGAGTAAAGGCTATTCCTTCTGGTCCGATCGCACAGAATACAGAAGCTACAGTACTGATGAATCGTGTTTTCTTTTATATCATGTCATACATCATCAAGTGTGTGTGTTTGATGAAACAATTTTAAAAGAAAGGGTCTGACAAATAGCTAGGAATCCTGTTTTCTTCTGTTACCAGAATTATAAAGAAAAGCACCAGTGGAGTCATGAGCTGGACAAACTAAAAGACATCTTCATGCCGTTCTGAGATCTGTTTTGATAGAACGTGACTTTCGCTCTAAGCCTAGGCCAGCGGTTGCTCTTAAAAAAAGCTGCTTAAAGGAAAGTGAACAAAGCGTTATTAATTTATTCATTGCTAAACATTACATTTCAGTGCATAAATTTCACTTACTACAGTAGCTTGTTATTTTATATATACTCTACCCGTAGAACAGATTAGCTGTGTCTCCCCACGTTATCAATCTGTTAGAAATATGAATCCCACTACTAAAGACAGATTCACAAGTAATCTGCCGGATCTGTCCCAATTTCTTATTAGACCCCTAAATGCAGATGATCTAGATGAAGTGACTAGCAGCATGGGCACTATTCTTACCAGTACATTAGACACTGTTGCTCCCATCAGATTAAAAAAAGTCAGAGATAAAACATTTGCACCGTGGTACAACAGTCATACTCGCGCCCTAAAGAGAGCAACCCGTAACCTCGAGCGAAAATGGAGGAAAACTAAATTAGAAGTTTTTCGAATTGCGTATAAAGACAGTATGTGCAACTATAGACAGGCTCTAAAAACTGCTAGGACTGAGCATCTTAGCCAACTGATAGCAAGAAACCAAAACAATCCCAGGTTCTTATTTAGTACAGTGGCTCGCCTAACAAAACCTAAGATGCCCGCAGAGAGTATCCCATCACAGTTTAGAAGTGAAGACTTTATGGACTTCTTTAATGAAAAAATCAATAATATCAGGAAGAAAATAATGGAGGTTCAGCCTCTAATAGTATCTCACGATCCAGTTCAGCCTATAGCTTCACATTTAGATTTTCAGTGCTTTACAGGTATAGGACAGGAAGAGCTGTATAAACTCATCACCTCGGCTAAATCAACAACGTGCCTGTTAGACCCAATCCCAACCAGATTTTTAAAAGAAGTGATGCTTACGGTCGGAGAACCACTTCTAAACATTATTAATTCTTCATTACATCTAGGTCACGTCCCTAAACCTTTCAAGTTAGCAGTTATTAAGCCGCTTCTTAAAAAATCTAATTTGGACGCGAATGAAATAACAAATTACAGACCGATTTCAAACCTTCCGTTCATATCAAAAATACTAGAAAAAGTAGTATCAGCTCAAATTTGCACATTCTTGCAGGATAACAACATCCTTGAAGAATTTCAGTCAGGTTTCAGGCCCCATCATAGCACAGAAACTGCACTAGTTAAGATTACAAACGACTTGTTTTTAGCTTCAGACCAAGGCTGCATCTCATTGCTAGTCCTGCTCGATCTTAGTGCTGCATTCGACACTATAGATCATAATATTCTCATAGATCGCTTACAAAATTATATAGGTATTCAGGGACAGGCATTAAAATGGTTTAGATCTTACCTGTCTGATCGCTACCATTTTGTAGATCTAAATGGAGAACCGTCTGGTGTAATGCCAGTGAAATATGGGGTCCCACAAGGGTCAGTTTTAGGACCTCTGTTGTTCTCAATATACATGCTTCCCTTGGGTAACATCATAAGAAGACATGGGATTAGTTTCCATTGTTATGCTGATGATACCCAATTATATATCTCAACTAAACCAGACGAAATACCTAAGTTGTCTAGATTAACTGAGTGCGTCCAGGACATAAAAGATTGGATGACCAATAACTTTCTTTTATTAAATTTAGATAAGACAGAGATATTACTTATTGGCCCAAAAACCAGCACACAACAGCTTTCACAATTCAGCCTGCGCTTAGAAGGATGTACTGTTACTACCAGCTCAGCAGTAAAAGACCTGGGCGTAATATTAGACAGTAACTTGTCTTTTGAAAATCACATTTCAAATATCACAAAAACAGCCTTTTTCCATCTTCGAAATATTGCTAAACTTAGGAACATCTTATCCGTATCTGATGCAGAAAAGCTAGTTCATGCATTCATGACCTCCAGACTGGACTATTGTAATGCATTACTAGGTGGTTGTCCTGCATCCTCAATAAACAAGCTTCAGTTAATCCAAAATGCAGCTGCCAGGGTTCTCACTAGATCCAGAAAATATGATCATATAACCCCAATATTATCATCCCTGCACTGGCTACCTGTTCAGTTTAGAATAAATTACAAAATAGTATTACTTACATACAAGGCCTTAAATGGTTTAGCTCCCACATACCTAACCAGTCTTCTGATACGCTACAATCCACCACGCGCCTTAAGATCACAAAACTCCGGACTTCTGGTAGTTCCCAGAATTTCAAAATCTATAAAAGGGGGTAGGGCTTTTTCATATTTAGCTCCAAAGCTTTGGAATAGCCTTCCAGACAGTGTTCGGGGAGCAGACACGGTTTCTCAGTTCAAAAGTAGACTCAAGACGCATCTTTTTAATCTGGCATACACATAACTCATCCCAGTACTCATACTCCAGTACACCTATACCGAATGGCAACTACGCTAATTCTCCCCATCTGTTCTGTATTTCTCTACCCATCCCGAGGCATCGGGAGATTTTGCCAGCTTCAGTAGACAAAGGCCGACCCTGCGAGGTTCCTGAGGCATCCAGAGAAGGACCAGCTCCAGCTGGATTCAGCTTTATGATGGTTGGAGCTACACATGCTGCTCCTGTGCTTCCAGTGATCCAGACCTCATCTGCCCTCTGCACCTACTGACTCGTCCCTATGCTGAACTGGTCTTCATGTCAATTTAAATAATTTCTGTCATATTGAATTTTCACCTGCACAACACACAAGATGTTATATCATTTCTATCTGTTATCGCCCAAATGAGGATGGGTTCCCTGTTGAGTCTGGTTCCTCTCAAGGTTTCTTCCTAATGCCATCTCAGGGAGTTTTTCCTTGCCACCGTCGCCGCCACCCTTGGCTTGCTCATCAGAGAAATTTCATTCATTCGTCTCATTATTATTATCTGCACATTTTTCTCACACATCCACACTTCCAATTATTTTCTTTTCTATAATTATTATTATTATTATCTATTTTTATTATTATTATTATTATTATTATTTTATTTTTTTTTTTTTTGTGAAGCTGCTTTGAGACAATGACCATTGTTAAAAGCGCTATATAAATTGAATTGAATTGAATTGAATATATCAGGAAATATATATATATATATATATATATATATATATATATATATATATATATATATATATATTTTTTTTTTTTTTTTATTTTTTTTTTTTTTTTATTGTTTTCAACTACATGTGCAGTTTGGTGTCAGAATCAGAAGAGGGTTCAGAAATGCTTTTTTTGTTATTCTTTGTCTTTGCAGTGGTGTTACATCATATCAGGTGTGCTAACTGAGATTTCACAGACCTAGCTTGCTAATCGGTTACAGTTAGTGTTGCTTTAACCACCCTGCATGGCTTGCTTAAAATCTACATTGAGAAACTAGCTAGCTTAGATATAAACATGTTCTTATCTTAAGCATTAAAAAAAGGTTGTCAGACAACTCAGCTCGAGATATAAACTACTCTGACTTTTGTCGTAAAATATGATTCTGAACTTTTCAGAGCAGGAAATGTTTTCTGAATAGTACATTTTTTAAAATGTAATTTCGAGTTTTTTTTTATTTTATTAAATCTTTTAATAAGGCAAGATACCAACAAGCTACAACAGCCTAACGTTGTCCAGCTGTCTTGTCTGATAGTTTAAACACAAGTACCGCAAAATTAAAGCAAGCGGTTTATAAAGACATATATAATTTTAAAAATAAATAATTTTATTTCCATAGTGGAGTTATCCAGTTTAGCTGATTTATTATGCAAAAGGTGTTCCATCCCCCAACCAACCCCCGCTGTTAAAAAACGTAACTCAGTAACTTTTACTCTGAGTAAATTTTTAATGAGCTACTTTTTACTTTTACTTGAGTAGATTTTTATAAGGGTAACTTTACTTGTACCTCAGTAAAAGTTTACTAAAGTAACACTACTTTTACTTAAGTACAAAATATTACTCTTTCCACCTCTGGTGATGTGTACACTATATGTGTCTGGCTGCTGCAGGCTTAATCACTACTTAGCATGATTAGCCACTGACACGACACTTAGCCATGAGAGCGTTTAGCCGAATAGCTCCCAATATTTTAGTGATAATCCATAACAATAATATTAATAAGTGGAATAATAACCTCAATCTCATTCCTGAATAACACTCCTGATGGATCCTCAGTCAGATCATAAGCAGGTTTGCTAAGATACTCAGGTCTACTTTACAGACAGATTTGGTTTCCATAATCTCTAGATTGCTTTTTTTATCCTTATTATTTTTGTAAATATCTTAATGAGGTGAAAAAAATTTCAATAAATTTACATTTACTGTAAATACAGTTTTTGGACATTTTGTGTGTAGGAGCAAGATGTGTGTGTATGTGTGTGTGTGTGTGTGTGTGTGGCGCCCAGATGCACTGGGAAAAGGCAGCATCTCTCTCGAGCTTTCTTGACCCACACCAGTCATTAAACTGCACTACTCGAGTCTTTGAAGTTGTCTTCTTTTGATGACATCATCTTCTTTATTGACATATCAAAGCTGACATTCAGCCATGTCGCTCACACACACACACACACACACACACACACACACACACACACACACACACACACACACACACACACACACACACACACACACACACACACTCTCTTCTGACATCTGTCTCCTCATGATGGACTAATCTTGAGAAAAGTGAGTGAAAAGGAGAGAGCGAGAGAGAGAGAGAGAGAGAGACAGACAGACAGACAGAACAATGGGGATCTCCATTTGTAACTGTCTGAGGTGAGATGCTAATTTATTTACAAAAGTAACACAAGGTGTAAGAAAAACAGTGTGTCAGAGAAAGAGTGATCTCTCTCTCTGAGAGAACATTTTGTGTTCATATATGTGAGAGACAGACAATGAGAAAGGGAGAAAGAATGTGAATGTGTATAAAAGAGAGCGAGAGAGAAAGAGAAATGGCAAAAACAGGAGAGTATGTGAAAGTTTGTGTGTGTGTGTGTGTATATATCTATGTGTATGTGTGTGTGCAAGAGAAAAAGAGAAACAGAGACTGTGTGTGTACAGATGACCCCAAAGTGATTTTATCTCCATGTTCTGCTTTGAAATGTACACTGCTCATAAGCATACAACACACACACACACACACACACACGCACACACACTTTCCTAATGCATCCTAATTTCCTCCTTCCTCGTGTATGAAAATCAGAGAAGAGGAGAATAGATGGCACTTATGATTTACGTCATATTCTTCTTCTTTTCTTCTTCTCATTACACACACACACACACACACACACACACACACACACACACACACACACACACACACACAGGAGAGGTATTCCGATTAAAATCTGCAACAGGACGTTTTTATTGATTTATTTAAATTTAATGTAATGTATAGTTTTCTATACCTGTGCAGAGACAGTTCCTCTCCCTCAACTCCATCACTCTAGTTCATAAGTGTTTTTGATTGTGTGTGTGTGTGGGGTGGGTGGGTGTGTCGGTGGGTGTGTCTGTGTGTTTAATCTGCTTCTCCCCCTCTGCTGGTGACCCTTAACCAGGCCGGGAAAGGCGGTTCATCTGGGATATAACATACTGTATAACCTTTTCGACGATGCAGAACATTACATTTATGAACTATAAAACATTAAACTGAGTGACACTTTATATGTAACATTTCAACTGTCGTGTTTTAAGAGCAATAGTACAAGTAACCTGTGATTGATTTTTTTCATTAACAACGTTTAAATACAAATACAGAGGGAGCCGTGACAGCCGACAATCCTGGCCCGTCTAAGACACATCACACTGTAGCTGTTGAAGTAGCGCTAATCACAATACACTGTACTGTAGGTAGCTTATTGTAGTTACTCTTAGGTGCTAAAATAATCACTCTGTAGCTCTCCGTGGGATTGACTGCCTGGAAGACTCGTCCCCAACCTCTGTACCACAGACCGGTACTTGGCCACAAAATATAAGTTTAACAATATATACACCGTGTTCCAAATTATTATGCAAATGAAATCTTTCTCTGAATTTCATAATTTGTAAATGCAAATGACAGTCAGTATAATTTTCAAGTCATCAACCATTAGGGTATAATTAGAATTTTATTGAACAAACCTCCTAATGATAACAATATTTATTTTAAAAATAAAAAAATAAAAACGCACTGTTCCAAATTATTATGCACAACAGAGTTAAAACATTTTATAGGTTGTAAAGAACTGAAACTAGGCTTTTGTTGAATTTGCAGCATTATGAGGTCATATGTACTGAAATCAAAAGCTATTTAAATCAAAAACATCCTACCAGGGCATGTTACATCTTAACATAGGACCTCTTTTTTGATATCACCTTCACAATTCTTGCATTCATTGAACTTGTGAGTTTTTGGACAGTTTCTGCTTGAATTTCTTTGCAGGATGTCAGAAAAGCCTCCCAGAGCTGCTGTTTTGATGCGAACCGCCTCCCACCCTCATAGATCTTTTGCTTGAGGATCCTCCAAAGGTTCTCAATGGGTTTGAGGTCAGGGGAGGATGGTGGCCACACCATGAGTTTCTCATCTTTTATGTCCATAGCAGCCAATGACACAGAGGTATTCTTTGCAGCATGAGATGGTGCATTGTCGTGCATGAAGATTTTGCTACAAAAGGCACAGTTCTTCTTTTTGTACCATGGAAGAAGTGCAAAAACTCTATATACTTTGCCGAGGTCATTTTCACACCTTCAGGGACGCTAAAGCAGCCTACCAGCTCTCTCCCCATGATTCTGGCCCAAAACATGACTCCAGCACCTCCTTGTTGACGTCGCAGCCTTGTTGGGACATGGTGGCCATCCACCAACCATCCACTACTCCATCCATCTTCACCATCCAGGGTTGCACGACACTCATCAGTAAACAAGACTGTTTAAAAACTTGTCTTCATGTATGCCTGGGCCCACTGCAACCGTTTCTGCTTATGAGCATTGATTATGGGTGGCCGAATAGTAGGTTTATGCACAACTGCAAGCCTCTAAAGGATCCAACACCTTGAGGTTCGCAGGACTCCAGAGGCACCAGCAGCTTCAAATACCTGTTTGCTGCTTTGTAATGGCATTTCAGCAGCTGCTCTCTTAATCCGATGAATTTGTCTTGCAGAAACCTTCTTCATTCTGCCTTTCTCTGCATGAACCTGTCTGTGCTCTGAATCAGCCACGAATGTCTTCACAGTACGATGATCATGCTTAAGTTTTCATGAAATATCTAATGTTTTTATACCTTGTCCAAGGCATTGCAATATTTGACGCTTTTCGGCAGCAGAGATCCTTTTTCTTTCCCATATTGCTTGAAACCTGTGACCTGCTTAATAATGTGGAACAACTTCCTTCAGTACTTTTCCTTTAATTAATTGGGCTCATCTGGCAAACTAATTATCACACGTGTCTGAGATTCATTTCAGTGATCCAAAGAGCCCTGAGACACGACACCACCCATGAGTTTAATTTAAAAACTAAACATTTAATGTTTATGACATTTACATCCAATTTGCATAATAATTTGGAACACAGTGTACACTCTAACTCTATGTAAAATGGGTAAAAAACAAGCATCTCTGGAGATCTTTTTTAAAAATGGGAAAATGAGACAGCAGATGAGACTCTGAGACAAAGAAGACGCCAAGAGTTCTACCTAAATTACAGGTTTATCCCAACATGCTCTGAGCCCGCCATATACAATAGTGTGGTCTTAAAAGTGTGTTTGAGACAACTTAAACTCGTTAAACTTGTTAAACAAGTTTGAATATCCTTTTGTGAAAAAATAGGTTGTTTGAAATGCTGTCTGCAGTGAAAAAAACAACAAAAATGGCGGAGAACAAAATGAGAGAGCCGACTGAACATAAGGAATACACTTCGGATGTGATTGTCTCCCATCACTCCTAGATGGGATTGTCTCTTCGCAGGGAAACAAGCTCTCGTCTAACACTGATTCTGCGTTATGCCATGTTTTACTTATTCTGTACTTTATTATGCTTTGTTAGGAGCGTGCAATGACCACTCAGTGGACAATTATCTTAAATAAAACCAGCCAAAAAGGTCGCACATGATAGGAAACGGACAGGTCTATGCAAGCTCACTGAGGACCTACAAGTTATACATTCCCTCTAAAAAACAAAAGAAAAAAGAAAAAACAGGTCACCCTGCGACCCATACCCAGGTCAGGAAATGTCAAATCATACGAATATCCACGACTCAACACAATTTGTGAATTCAAAGCAAAAAACAACAACAACAACAACAACAACAACAAAATAAACCACTGGCCTTTTTCTGACTTCTCGCCCACGTCGCCATAAAAAACCTCGCGTGTTATATTTCCATCACACCAGCCCGGACACACTCCTCCAGTCTCACATGGAGGTCAGGTGACGTTTTCATGGTTTCTAAAAATAACAAACTAGTGTAAGTAAGTAAAGAGAAAAAGAAATAGCACGCTTCCTATTCATATGGTACTGTTTGTGCTCATTATGGAGATTTTTCATATGTAATTACAAACACAGAAGGATATCTGCTCATCTGCTTCAGCACACAGCCCGAGTATAATCACACATCACACATGATTTTGGGACACAAGTAGGGTTGTTCCGATTCCGATACTGGTATCGGAAATGCTGCCGATACCACGAAAAAACCTGGCATCGGAATCGGCGAGTATTTGAGTCCACGTACCGATCCGATAGCATTTTCCTAAACATAACCTATTTATGCCCGCTAACTTTGCTAGCTTAGCTTACTTACAGAGTGTCACGGCGTGCGCCTGTGATGGGCGTGCGCCCAAATTGATATCGCTCCTCGCTCACTAGTTAGGCGGCCTCCCCCCCCTTTAGGTATGTGAAGGAGCAGGGCGGCAGAATCAGGCAACGGCCCATGAGCTATCGCCGCTAATGATCCCGGAGCTATAAAACACAGCGGGGAGTGTAGCTCGGGGTCTGACTGTTGGGAAGCTGGACTTTGCGACGCGGTGGATTTTATGAGAGACGGTGGCACAAGAGCGGGGCGATGTGATGCGCCCCAGAGACTTTAAAAAGGGGGGCGCCTTTAATCTCCGCGAGAGGAGCGCGTGAACGAGCTGCGCGAGCTCCCGCGGCACCTTCACTTCCGCATAGAGCCCGCCTTCGCATCCCTGCCGCCGAAGTGAAAAAGACCGCAGAGAGTCTTTAACCCTTTCCTTCCCCATTTTTCTAAATAAATTACCCTTTTCCCTGTAAGACCTCGCCTCGTGTCCGTGTTTCATGCTGTCGCCCGTGCACTTAGGGTCGAACCCGTTACACAGGGCTAGTAGTATTTTACTTAAAAAAAGAAATTATATATATATATATACACACACACACTGTACAGATACACACCCAGGTATCGGATCAGTACTCGGTATCGGCCGATACCCTGAGCCCAAGTATCGGAAACGGTATCTGGAGGGGAAAAATGGTATCGGAACATCTCTAGACACAAGGAGAGGGTAAAAGTTCTCTTTCTTTCTCTGTCTGCTCACTGTCCTTCACCTAATGACAAACTGCCCTCGCGCACACAAACACACACACACACACACACACACACACACCCTGAGTGACCCTGAGCACACCCCGCTGCCCATCCTTCATCTCATTGATCTCTGGAAAAAAAAGAAGAGAGGGAAAGATCTTGAAAGTGAAGAGGACACGAATCTTGCATGTGGACACCAGGGGAATGGAGGGAATAAAAAAAAAAAAACACACACACAAAAAAAAACCCCAACAAAATGCTTACTAGCGTAAATGAGAAGCCGAGGTGCGTGACAGCCTTTTAATTGCTTCATTACCGTAATTAATTTGCTCTCTTTTCAATTAGCACTGGGGATATTGTGATGGGCTTTTTTTTAAAGTGATGTTTTTATTCTCCACCTCTACTTCATTCTCTCTCCTCTCTCTTTCCTTTATTTCTCTCTCAAGTAAAAAGTTTACTTTAATGGCACTGGTATACAGTAACCCACATCCAGCGCCATCAAATCCTCGATCCTGATTGGGCAGAAAGTGTTATTAATTCGCTATAACAGTAGCTCTGTTATGGCGTTTTGCTGTAGTAAAAGAGGAAAAAAACAGGTTGTGGTCTGCTGTTATAGAGAAAAAAATCAGCTTCAGCACAGTAACAGTGACTCAACTTTGTCTCACTGCCCCATTGTTGATTAATTGTCTAGAAAAGCACAACGCAGAGTGTTTTATTCCTTCTATCTCTTTCTCTCTCTCTCTCTCTCACACACACACACACACACACACACACATTGCTATCTGACAGGTTCTAGAATGCATTATGTGTGGAGAAATACCTAATGGTTCATCCACTCTGTTAGGCGAGGACGTCTGTGCTAATAACACACTGGCTCCATGGCTGGCCACGCCTGTCTGCGGTATCAGACAGAACGGTCTCAGGAGGATGTGTGTGTGTTTGTGTGTTCACAAGTGTGTGTATGTGTGTGTGTGTGTGTGTGGATGCATAAGATATGTCTGTCTGTCTAAGTGTAACTTCCGAAGCTAGTGCATGGTTTTAAAACACAATCGCACAACTTTCAGGACTTTGTTATCGAGCCAGCACTTCGATGCTACAGCTGTAAGGAAACTGAAGGCACTGCTTTATTTGTCTAAACATATTCTCACATACTCTATCTGTGTTTGTGTTTATAGTCTTGATTGTATCTCTATTTGGAGACAGTGATAAAAGTAGCTCTTCTACCCAATCAGATTTCGTTCTCCAGTGTTTCCTAAGACTAAGCTCTGCCTCTCATGACTTTCTGACTCATAATTTGCTTTTTAAAATTGACTAATATGTGTATTTTAAGATAGAGAAATCTGGTTTGTTTAAAAAAAAATGTATTAATCAGAGCAATGCATCAGCAAAATATAGATATAAAGATGGTATTTGTGTTTGTTGAGTTTGTACACTATGTAGCCCCAATTTTACTGAGAAAGATTTGGATTTAGCCATTTTATGTTCTAACCAACGCTTCTTTCAAAACACATGAAGCCAAGCTCTGGATATTTTCACTTATAAAAAAGCACTATCTGACATTTACAACACTTCAAGTACAGCAAGGTGATTAGGCTCCTAGCTGTAATAAAACATTTGAACGATACAAACGTTACAGAGAAGGCTGAAAGACAATCCTGGCCGAGGTGACTTGGAGACCAGCGGGAGTCGTTCCTGTGAACATTTAACGAGTGGAACGCCAGATCCTTGGAAATCGACAGATGACTTGTCACCAAGTTGCGGAAAAAATGCATCAGTCTGTGGGATCTGTACACACAACCATTCACCAACACCACCTGTAAATTAACTCAGAACTTAGCTGGCGGTTCCAGCCATTTATACATGATTGGGCCATGAAAGGAGTTCCTGGCAGGCCAGCGTTTCAGATGCGAAGCAGGCAGTCTGATCATAGCTCTGGCGTACTGAGAAAACTGTCTAGTTTGATGGTATCCATGCACTAGTGAAACTCTGGGTTAAGTGCATTAGTGTATCAGGGGACGGATACACTCTAGATGGAGAAAATAAAGGGATTTTTTTACTTTCTGTGTTCTCTTATTCTGCACAAACACAAGTCAATAAAAGAGGACAAAGTCACATTCACGAATCAGTGATTGTGCAATTGAGTCATGTGACAGATGTCCGAATGCATTTGCTTTTGTACAAAAACAATGGGAACTGATCCTCGGCTGAGAGAAAATAATAAGAAATGAATCAAAACAACTGAGAATCACTGTGTTTACATGCACCCTAATATTCCACTAAAAATGGGAATAATCACCCCATCTGTACCCCAGGTCTGACCTGATCCGGCCGAATCCAAATGAATTTTCAGTGGGAATGAGGGTGGGTTTGTGTGTAAACTTTGATTATCAGTTGGGTAAATATTAGCCATGTAAACACTTGGTCTTATCTTTCTTGTTGAAATATAGTCTTTCTGCTCATGTTTGCTCCCTGTGGGGGTAACATTAGGTGAGGAGAGATTCTGCTCCTGTCACAGATGAAGCTCAATTCGAGTAGACTACAGTACCATAACATACAGTAGGAGGTTATACTGTATATCAGAAAAGATGGAAAGGCTAACCAAACTACAAACTTCTTCTTCTTCAAGTTACAACTTTTTTCTTGAGCACATTTCTTGCTCATTACAATACTCCCTTTGTGTTATTTCTCACTGTTTGAAGTCTTCCATATTATTCTAAGATTAGACATCCTTGGCAGAAAAGCATGAAGGACATTCGAGGGTAAGAAAGTGAAGTCCCTTGTCCTTCCGTCCTCATACTGCTTGCTTGCCTTAACGCTTGAGCGGCTTCGTGCCCTTCGACGGTGGTAAATAAATTCCCTCTCATAAAAGATGCAGGCGACACGCTGTGCCGTGGTAAACAGTAATCATGTAGCCTGCCATTCAGGCCATGGTGACTAATGCGTGTCTTTCACGTGTGCACTGGCTCAAGTCAAACATCTCAATGAATAAATAAGTGCATTTTTACCTCCCACAGTAGCACAGGAGCATGCATTTTATACACACTTTACACCTTACTTGTGCCATTACGTACGTAGACAACGCGCATATTTCCGACAATGTTCGTAATAGATATAGTGAACTCGTGTCACCTGATGTATACAACCTGTAGTTGAACCTACAGTGCATTGCTAGGTTTTCTTAGACTCAAAACATTCGCTTTTTATCTCGACAGAAGGCAAGGACGCATCTTTGAGGAAAATTTAGTCGCTGGAGCCCCTAAATTTGTTCTCGAACTGCTATGATTTACTGATGGCAGGAAACCATAAGCTCATAAAGACATATGTCAGCGTTCATTATGGCTCGTCACGATTCGAGAGAAACTGTAGCCATCAAATAATGTACTGTAGTCGCCATCTAAAGAACATTGTGCCAGTTATTTGAAGGTAGAATACAGCAGTTTTGTAGGTGGTTTGAAGACTTCATAAGTGATTCACTGACTTTGTACAGTATGTGTTTTGTAGACTTCACAGATGTTTTACAGACTTTGTAAGGTTTTATAGGTTCGTAAACTTTGTATTTGTTCAGAAGACTTTTTGGTGGGTTTGAAAACTTTGTAGGTGGTCCATAGAATTTAGTAGGTGGTTTGTAGACTTCATAGGTTGTTTCTAAATTTCGTGTTTGTAAACCTTGGACTTTATAGGTGGTTTATAAACTTTGTGGGTAGTTTGTAGACTTCATACATGTTTCTTAGACTTCATAGGTGGTTTGCAAAATCTGTGGGTGATAGATGGTGCGTAAACATTGTAGATGATTAGTAGAATTCGTAGCTTGTTAGAAGACTCTGTAGATCGTTTGTAAGCTTTGTACTGTACATGTTTAGAAGACTTTATTGGTGTTTTGTAAACACGGTAGATGTTCTGGAGACTATGGATGTGTTTCATTAGACTTCGTAGGTGGTTTGTTAACTTCTTAGATGGCTGAAATTCATACTGTAGATGTTTAGAAGACTTTTTAGTCTTTTTAAACATCATAGGTGGTTTGTGAACTCCTTAGGTCGTTTGTAGTCTTCCTAGATGTTTAAAAAACTTGGTAGGTGGTTTGTAAAGGTTAATAGTGGTTCTTTAACTTCATATGAGTTTTGGAGACTGCATAGGTGCTTTGTATAAAATTTGTGGTCATTGTCATGAGACTGGCGTGATCTGTAGTGGAATTGTATGTGATTAAATCAAAGTCGTAAGTACATTGTACAATTTTAGTTTTTTAGCTAATGTGGAGCCATCGGTCCAGAGCAAAGTAAAGTGTGGAAAGGAGGTGAAGAGCCATGTGCAGGCAGGTTGGAAAACAGGTGGAGAAAAGAGTATCAGCAAGAATGAAAGGAAAGGTGTACAGGACAGTAGTGAGACCAGCGATGCTCTACGGCATAGAGACTGAGTGGCACTGAAGAAAAGACAGGAGGCAGAGCTAGAGGTAGTAGAGACAAGGATGGATAGGATCAGTAATGAGTTCATCAGAGGGACAATCCATGTGAGATGTTTTGGAGATAAAGTCAGAGAGGCCAGATTGAGGTGGTTTGGACATGTTCAGAGGAGAGAGTGTGAATATATCGGTAGAAGGATGCTGAGGTTGGCACTGCCAGGCAGGAGGTCTAGAGGAAGACCAAAGAGGAGATTTATGGATGCAGTGAGAGAGGACATGAAGTTAGTTGGTGTGAGAGAAGAGGATGCAGAGGATAGGGTTAGATGGAGGCAGATGATTCGCTGTGGCGACCCCTGGAAAAAACAAGAAGAATCTAATGTGTAGGTGATTAGAGCATGTGACGTCACGGCATGTAATTCGAGTGACCAAAAACCAACAACAATTATAATTCGGGACAATCCGTTGCACTCTCATGAACAGTCAGGGAATGTGATTGTAGGCTTGTAGGGGAGTTCAAGACACTGACGCAGGTGTCAAATCATTCCAGATTCATACATGGTTTGTCTCCTTTGCTGTTCTTATTGTCGCAGGAAGAAACGTTGCTTTATTTTTGACTAAGTTTTCATATACTGTGATGTTGTGATGTGGAGCTTCTACGCAAAAAGTTTAAAGAGTTCATGCTGAAAAATATTTATCACGAAACTTCCAGTTTTTCATGATTCACTCTGCCTTTTTCCTATTTTTTTCTGATGTATCACAGGTTTCTGCCTTTTCAACAGTGTATATGCTTGTGTATGTGTGTGTGTGTGTGTGTGTGTGTATAGAGTCTGCACGGTCAGGCATCACTGGAGCGATCAGCACAATGCCCAGTGTTCTGTGACGTGTACACACACCTCACTCTTTGCTAGCCAGTAAAAAAACAAGCTGTTTTTTTAAACGCTCTTTGCTTTAACACCAACATATATTTAGTGTACTTGGATAGTTCTGTGCCGTGAGAGTATTATTGACACCTATTCATTTGTGAAATCTGAGCTCGAGTGATTGCTCTGGTGGATGGGAGTGTATTGATTGGGAGAAGCAGCGGCTGGGGCAGCAGTAATCATGTGTAAAACCACGTGTCAATCGACTGTTAGCTACGTTTAATTTCACCGCACGTGATATATAAATGTTCTGTGTGGTGCAGACGATGGTTCAGATAAAGCCTTATGAGCTGCTGGTCGCTCTTAATGATCTGCTTGAGATGTTATAGGACTGTGGAAAGCGAGAGGAGGAACGGTCGAGTGCTTCAGGTCTCTCACTGACATTCTCGCTCGCCACCATCAATCGTGTGCTTCAGACGGGCCGAGTGGAGAGAAAACTCTCCATAAATCTATCATCGCCTCGAACCGAACCGCCGTTTAGAACAAGTGTGGACCACATGCTGGGTTCGCGTTTCATTTCCTTCTAAGACTTCTGCTTTCTTCAAAACGCCTCGTCCACAGCAGCCTTCTTCTGCACAGGGTACAGAGGCAGAGCCCAGACACGGCAATAGAACAGTCTATTGCTGTCTCACACACACACACACACACACACACACACACACACACACACACACACACACACACACACACACACACACACATTTTGCCTCAGGCAATCAAAAAAAGAAAACGGGTGAATGTGAGTGAAGAACACCAACATTCCTTCTTCTCTCCTTCAATCTGTGCTAAAGCCATTTCATCTCTCTCACTCTCTCTCTTCCTACCAGCAGATAGAAAAACAGACTCACACATAGATAGATAGATAGATAGATAGATAGATAGATAGATAGATAGATAGATAGATAGATAGATAGATAGATAGATAGATAGATAGGAATACAAATACAGTACATGGAGGAATAGATAAATAGGCAGACAGACAAGGAGACTATTTGATAGATAACAAAGAGGTAGACAGACAGATAAATGGATAAAAACAGACAGACAGATAGATAGATAGATAGATAGACAGATAGATAGCAGTCTTACCTGGAGCAGCCAGTAACACCTGCGGTGGAAGGTGGGGATTATGGAGGAGTGGACGTAACACCCGTACAGACACTGTGAAAACACACACACACACACACACACACACACACAAACACACAAAGTTACTGAACACATTCTCGCTCTCTTTTTCCTCTGCACACATTCTGATTGATCATTAATGCAGTTCGTCATGCACAGCTCCACAGTGGGCAGAGATGAGTGTGTGAGCAGGAAACCAAACATCTCACTGCAAAGCTGAAGACAGAACTATGATCTCATCATCATCATCATCATCATCATGAGTTCTGGCTTCCCCACTCAATTAAACATGATGAACTAGGATTAGAGTGACGAGCTGAAGTCACTGAACTGCCTAATCTTATGTTTTGGTCTTTGACTATTTGGTTTGTTCAGACTCTCATGTATTTATTCATTACCTGCTCTCTGTTAGACTGTAAATCACAGTGCACTAATATCATTCATTCATCTTCTATACCGCTTTATCCTGTATTTAGGGTCGCGGGGACCTGGAGCCTATCCCAGGAGACTCAGGGCACAAGGCAGGGTACACCTTGGACAGTGTGCCAATCCATCGCAGAGCGCACACACACACACAGACACACACACACACACACACACTCATTCACACACTATGGTCAATTTGGGAACGCCAATTAGCCTAATCTGCGTGTCTTGGGACTGTGGGAGGAAACCGGAGTACCCAGAGGAAACCCACCAAGCACGGGGAGAACATGCAAACTCCATGCACACAGAGACGGGAATCGAACCCAGACCCCTGGAGGTGCAAGGCGACAGTGCTAACCACTACACAAGGTTGATTTTATTTACTCAAGCTACGATTCTAACTAGCTTCTAACAACTAGCTTCAGTCTGTGGAACTGTTGCATAAAAGTTTTATCACACTTGGGGTTGTGCTGTTGTACTGAATATCAGCACGGCTGTGATATCTTCAGTACTCTGGCTCTAATAGAAAAGCATATTAAATGATTTACATTTGGCGACCCTTAGCATATACAGTAGCTATGGTCTAATGAATTCATGCTGAGGTTAAGCTTGTGTATGCTGCATATAGATTATTACCCAATGTGAAGCAGAAACAGCGATTTAAAATTTTTTAATACAATTGTACATATTATTCATTTTCACTGGTTTCTGTCTACTTAAAATTATTATGTGCAATTAAAATGTAATAAAACTGGCTAGCTAGTAAAGAAGATACTGTTGGAGAAAAGCTGGATTATGAAGCAATTTTTTGAATCTACATATATATATATAGTTTTCATCTTTTTAATAAACATCTTGTTTCTAAATTGGCTGAATAATTGAGGTTACAGTATTGCTAACTGTACCCTGTCTATCCTAGCGTCTCTGTCCCTCCCTGTGTCTCGTGTCCTTCTGAGCTAGTCGATAGCAGGCGATCGACTCTAATGCTATTTCCAGCTGGGGAATATGTGAGAAGCCAGCCGCCTGAGCCGCTCGGGCCCCCGCTCACTTTAAACAGGCTCCAGATTACGGGAATTAATTGAATACAAAGGATGAAGTTTCAGTCTCGCTATCACGCATAACAGCACACTCAGCAAGTCAGAAAATAGAAAAGTGTGTAAATGAAAAGGTTTGCTTCCAAATATACACACCGCATGCATGCACAGATACATCCAGGAACATGGTACTGATTTGTGGAGCAGCTCTTCGAAAAGTCACTGCAGTGTGAATTAGTGCAACACACACACACACACACACACACACACACACACACACACACACAGAAGAAAGTCTGTCACTCCAGTGGACAGGTGCTGGGGTTTCACTTGAGTACACCTTCTAGACATGTGAGGTATGAAATCAAAACATGTTTTCACCCCACTGACTTTGTTTACCCCATTACAGCACCGTAATCCATCCTCAATCACACACACAGCATGAATAAGCAGTCTACATTCCTATTCACACATGTCTGATGTCCGGAACAAACACTCAGTGAAGTAAAAAAGTTACAGTGAAGCAAAGTTATTGTTATGGCCTTTAAGTTGATTTCAGCAGCAGTGGTCTATTCCTCTATTCCTGCAGAAAAATGTCCAATTACAGTATTTCACTTAGAAGGGCACAGCATAATATTTGTATTCAGTTATAAGTACGCTTACTGTTGTGTAGCATCATTAGAGAATATTTATTTTGATAATGACAAATGTAGATAATGATTCATTTTGATAGTGAATCATTTAGATATTGACACATGTAGATAGTGATTCATTTGGATGACACATGTACAGTAGACAGTGATTTACTTTGATTTTTTTAATATAATGACATATAGATAATGATTCATTTTGATAGCCATGGTTTATTTAGATACTGGTTAATTTATAAGGTTATACGTTTAGATGTTGATTCATACTGTATAGATAATGATCCTTTAGACAGTGATGACACATTCATTCATTCATCTTCTATACGGCTTTATCCTGTATTTAGGGTTGCGGGGGCCTGGAGCCTATCCCAGGAGACTCTGGGCACGAGGCAGGGTACACCCTGGACAATGTGCCAATCCATCGCAGAGCACACACACACACACACACACTCATTCACACACTATGGTCAATTTAGGAACGCCAATTAGCCTAACCTGCGTGTCTTTGGACTGTGGGAGGAAACCGGAGTACCCAGAGGAAACCCACCAAGCACGGGGAGAACATGCAAACTCCATGCACACAGAGACGGGAATCGAGCCTGGCCGGGAATCGAACCCAGACCCTGGAGGTGCAAGGCGACAGTGCTAACCACTACACCACCGTGCCGCCAGTGATGACACATACTGTATAGACAACAATTTGATAATGATTCATTCAGATTGTGAGTCATTTAGATAATGACACATGAAGATAGTGATTCATTTTGAAAGTCATTCATTTAGTTAATGACATGTAGATACAGGTTAATTTAATTTACACTGTGATTCATATGTGTAGATGGCGATATACATTATCGCCATATACTGTAGATAATGACCCTTTAGAAAGTGATTCATTTAGATGACACATACAGTATAGACAAAGATTTAAGTTGATAGTGATTCATTTTGATAGTGATTTGTTTGGATTTCGGTTCATTTAGATACCGGTTTCACTTACACGTTACATGTACACAGTGGTTTATACATTTAGATAATGATGTGTAGAGTCAGAACACATTGTTTCTGTTCTCACCTACGTTATAGCAACAGATGTTTTTTCCTTATTGTAAATGTGCCCATGTCAGTAATTACATCTTTTTTATTCCGTTCACGTCCTCACGTCCTTAATTTGTTGATGTCCTTTACTTAATGACCTTTCATATATAGTTTGTACAGGGTCTACTTTAGCAAAGTGTTATGTAGAGGAGTGTGTTTTAATAAAAATAAATACTGTAACACACACACACACACACACACACACACACACACACACACACACACACACACTCACACACACACACTCTCTAAGAAAAGTATTTTATCCCCAGTCCCTAAGTCCCCAGTATTAAACAATCTCTCCCTTCAGGCAAGAAAGAGATCGAGGAAATGAGATAAACATAAATGTGGCAAAACCACTAAAACGCTGTGAAAACACTAAATCATTACAAAAGCACACGATCGAAGTGTCTGTGTCTATGGCGAACGCGCCGTGCTCCCTTGTCCTCGCTCAGCTGCGCCACACTGGCTGCATGGGTGTGTTTGGTAACAGTGTGATTAAGAAATGACAGCGTCAGAGGCTATTATTTGCCGTCTGGCCCCCAGACAGATGCCAGAGTCTCACATGCTGGGCAATTAAAGCCTAATTACATTCACACGATTAGATCAGAACCAGCATGGTGTCTGAGAGCTGCTCCTACGCACTGTAACATGCTTTCACAGCCGGATGTAAGTGCATGAGCGTGCACACATACTCTCATACTCATATACACACATACACACACACGTACACACAGCAGCCAAGGTGCCCTTTCATACTTTCCTTATAAGCCAAAGATTTTCTACTTCTGGATAAATCGTGTATTTACTGTATGTGAAAATTCTCGATAGCATAACAGGACTGCTGCAGTTAAGCATATCTCTCTTGTGACATCACAGAGGGCGTGGATTCAAGGTTAGTAATCAGAATATTATATCAAGGTGATTTTGTGTTTGAGTAAATTAAGTAAAGTAAGTTTATTATATTCCTATGGTTTGGGCTTAAAGTCTGAATGCTGAAATGGATCCCAGTGTGATACAAGAACTGTCAAACTCGTTAAAATCACAATCAGAAATTGTAATGACTTACATTGTCGTGAAATAAAATAAACATTAGCAGTATGATGTTATACATTATACATTGCAGTAACCTAAACTAGTCATTCATATCACATAACAACAGAAGGTGGAATTTGTGTTGCTTTGTAAACTGAGGAAATTCTTAGCAAGGAAATGTCTTAATCTTGTCTCAATGCTTTTTGTTATGTACTGTACTTAAACAAGCTGCTGATATTTATTGTAAAGTAACAAACTTTTTCAGTTTTTTTAGATTTTCAGCTGCACTACTACAGTATCTAGGCTTCTGTTCTAGAAAATTAATCAATACAGTGGTTACTCAAGGGGAATGTCTATGACTGCCGCGCACTCTGTCGCGGCCAAATGGCAACAGCCAAAATAAATCAGTCGCAATTCAAAGTAATTTGTGAAATGACCACCAGGTGGCGCAAAGGGACATTTTGCAAAACGGCTAGAATTAATTTCGTTTAGAAATTCGTTTAGACAGACTCTCTATTTCTATCTGTCTATTGTTATTTTTAAAGAAAACAGCACAAAAAACAGCTCAAGGGCTTGTAAAAACATTTTTATTTTTAACGGTAAAAATGTCAATTTTGGTGTCAGTGGTCCGAGCACAACGTAATAATCTTTATATGATAAAAGGACTCGTGGCATGAATCTCCACGAAGCGCTTCAGTTTCAAATAATCATTTAATGCTGAACCCAAACAGCTAAAGAACATGATAATAATAATCTAAAGAATAATCATCTGGATTTTAGCTATTTATGTCCAGCATTGAATAATTATTTAATTATTAATAATTAAAGCTGCACATATCGCGCGCACTTTCACTTAAAAAAATGCAGTGTTTAATCAGCAAGTTTATATTGCCTCTCTTTATGATAGGTGAATATACTGACTGAAACAAAGCTGCTCGTGTCGGCTCATATCAGGAGCATTTTGATTAAAGGGGAGATGAAAAGTGAAATTGTGTACCAACAACATAGCACAATGCAGATTTCTCTTTCCCAGAAATACAACAAACACACATTTATACGTGTTAAATAAGCGCTGTCTATGCCGATGTGAGACGCTTTATTTCAGATGGTTGTGTATTGAGCGATTAAAAACAATACAAGGCGTGTTATGATAAGGAAACTTTCTATCTCTTCCATTCCAGTGATTAAAAAACAGTAAAAATGTCAATTTTGGAATCCACAGACGCTTAGTGGTCCGAGCACAATGTAATAATCTTTGTATGATAAAATGACTCGTCACATGAATCTAAGTGCTTCAGTTTCAAATAATCATTCATGATATTAATAATCAACAGTAAAATAATATTGTTCTTTTTGATGTTTATGTCCACCATTTAATAAATATTTAATTATCAATAATTAAAGCTGCTCATATCCCGCACGCTTTCACTTGCGGGATGACAAAAAAAATGCAGTGTTTAATCAGGAAGTATATGTCGCCTCTTTTGTATGAAACAAAGCTGCTCATGTCGGCCCATAAAGGGGAGATTAGAAGGGGAAAAGTAAAAGTGTGTACGAAACAACATAGCACAATGCATGTGTGTGAATGAGCGAAATGTGGTTATGAATGAATCTTTTAGTGAATGTAAAATGTTCGCATGAACCCGCGGTGCGTGTGTACACTTTTTCACTTTGCCGGGTTTTGATCTAAAGTCAGATGAACGCATGTGCCGATATGAGAGATTTATAAGAGATTTCTCTTTCCCAGAAATACAACAAACACACATTTATATGTGTTAAATAAGCGCTGTCTATGCGGCGCTGTGCGAAACGCACACCGATGTGAGCCGCCTTATCTCAGTCATAATATACTAACATGTTTTAGCTGTGTAGTGGACCACGCGCGCACAACCTCTCGCGGGCGAGCCTCTGAATACGCCGTTTTAACGGGGGTGGGGATAAGAAACACCACACCGGCAGAAGTAGACTAATGATTATGAATGCGTCGGGGAAAACAGCAAGGAAACTGACTGGCCATTTTAATAATTCATTGATAAGTTGATGTCTTTGGTTTCGGCTGTGAGTGGATGCGCTGTAGTAATCCACGTTTTATACAAATTTCATACTGTAAGCTGATTTTTCCACCATTAGTTTATATAAAAGCAGACATTTTGCTTTCTGTAAGTATATATTTTTCTGTGAGGTCAGAGTATACACGGAGTTTCGGTTAATTTTTCTGACGTTCAAGTTCACAGAAACCTATAAAGAATAGTACTGTATCCCTGTTTGTTTTCATCATTTTACAAAATCATAATGTTTTCTCATCATTGTGCGTGCACTTAAATAAAAGTAAAGTCTTTTAAATGCTATGTAGCTTATATAGGTTTATTATATCGTTTTTGCCCATTAATCTGACAACACCAGTGGCTCACCCATGTTTTCCGATACACACAGCCAGAGTTTTCCGTCTACGCGAGTGTTACACATGATAAAATATAAAGGCTCACTGTGTTAACATTTACTTTGCTTAAATTCGATGGAACTAAGAAACTCCTATATTTAATTTAAGTTCTAAATCTGTAGTGTAATTTTAGTACTGTGATGGTAAATTTGTTTAATGTTTCACTTGTATTTTATAAGGTTTTTGCCGGCGGTGGTACAGCGCAACGGGACTGCTGGGATGTAAAAATGTAATTTGTTAAAACGTTTTCATTATTTATTAAAGAACATTAATGATGATCAAAACAGCTACTGCATTTAATTCTTATAATAACGCAAAAACACATTGACATCTGCTGACGCGTCCTGACAATGTTTTAATTTTTATGGTCATTTATTTTCGTTTATTTCAGTTAATAAATTTACTACAAATTTAAAGAACACAAAATATAAGATGGCAAAAAACATAAGTACATGCGTAGATTTTCTAATTACACATGATAAAATCTAAAGGCTCACTGTGTTAACGTTTACTTTGCTAAAAATCGATCCTAATAAGATTTAATTAAATTTAAATTCTACATTTGTACTGTAATTACACTACAATGTTTCACTTGATTTTCTCCGCTACTACTAGCGCTAAAGGAGCGCGTCTATTCATTAATCCTTGAGAGAATGAACTGATGCCCAAGGCGTCAGTCTATAGTTATATAGCGCCACTCAGCGGTAGAAGCCAGCAAACGCACAAACCCAAATGCTGCCACCGTGAGGCGTGGCGGTAAAACCAGAATACCGCATGACTACCATCTGTACCTCAATCCAGGATTTCACAGTGCAGTGATTTACAGTAACAGCACTGAAGACCCAAACCTTGTTGAAATGTTCCCAGAATGCTATCTAAGAACATTTTACAAACACAGTTCTTAAATCATTACACAAATCTTTTTGAAGCCTTTACAGAACAGTTCCCAGAACACAAATCCTCCCACAATGCTAACCATGGCATTCCAAGAACATTATCCAAACCATCCCAAAATGTTAACCACACCGTACCCAGAATGTTGCCCGAACCTGCCCAGAGCATTCTAAGAATATTATCCAAACCTTCCCAGAACGTTAACCCCAACCTTACCAGAATGATGTTAACCCCAGCGTTTCCAGAATGTTATCCAAACTTGTTGAATGTTGCCCGAACCTTCCCAAAGTATTCTAAGAACATTCTTCCTTCTTTAACCTAAAGCTGTTAGCTGAGTTTGGTAGCTGAAGTTGATTTGCAGTGATTGGGTTGCGATTAGACTCCGACAGCATTGTAAATGTACAAACTGACCTCGTCAGTGAATTGAATCTTATCACAGAACTGCGTTTCTGTGTTGTTGAATTGGCCTGGTCCTTGCAGCAGCTCCTCATTGATTGGCTTTAATTAATTGAGTCTGATGCCACAATTATTTCTCGGTTAGAGAAATAGATCTGACGTGCATGCAGGAAAGGTTCTCCACCAAGAGAACAACCCGATAAAGCAGAACAATCCAGGGTCGATAGTCTCGTGTGGCAGGCTGTTTGTTAAAGGTAATTGAAGCTACTTTAGATTGAAGTATTAAAATAAAAGCAGCTCAGCAGGACAGAGCTTAAGCTAGCATGATGATGTTCAGATCTGACTTCAAAGCAGTGGAAATGTTTCTGAAATGAGAAGGAGTTCATGTTTTGTGGTTTCTTCTTATTTCTTTTTATCTCCAAGTCAGGGAGGGGGAAAAAAGAGAGAGGCTGGTGAGGGAACAGCTATTTATAGCTGTTTATTATATCAGTGATAACAGGAAGCTGTTTTGTGGATGTTCCTCAACATTACATGGAGGAATAAATGGATAAAAAGTGTATTGTGCTGTTTATGTAAGATTATTTTATATGCAAATAATCAGAGGTGGGTAAAGTACACAAATTCTGTACTTGAGTAAAAGTAGAGATTCCCTAGGGCAAGTATTACTCGGGTAAAAGTAGAAGTTCCGCATTTACTTGTGTATTTGAGTAAAAATATAGAAGTGCTCACCTTTAAATTTACATAAGAATCAAAAGTACAGGGCTTGTATTAGCCCACAGTGGCTTTTTCATAGCAAAAAAAAAAGCATCTCTCTCTATCTCTTTCCTTCCTGATTGTGACTGGAAAGGCAATTCACGCAATTACACAGCATCAAATCCCACACACCACAGTGGTTAGGTAATACAATGCCATGCAGAAATGTAACGAAGTAAAAGTACAGATATTTGCTGAGTGGAGTAAAAGTAAAAAACATTCTTTAATGAAATTGGTAAAGTACAGATATGAGAAATATGTTCTTAAATACAGTGACAAAGTGCAATGACTCGGTTACTGTACCTTCCACCAGGGTGGTGTGGAATGTTTTACTACTTTTAAAGGTGGAATTTACATATAATTGTGCGGCCTGGAGTGTGTTATTCGGTTTATACTACAGATACTACAGATAGTTTAAACTACTGACCGAACGTGTCACACTTTTGAACGGTTTATACTCAGATGCAACGTTATGAAAAAGTCATGAAGCATGTTAACTCCCGTTCGCACCACCATTCTTCTTCATCTTCTCACACACAGCACAATGGCTGTTCCAAACACTGACACTGGAGACTCCTTCCATAACAGCCATAGAAACAAACAAAAAATGTATCTGTCTATTATTAGTCTAATATTACTTGGAGCGTTCAATGTACAAGTCCCTGTGAGATATTTTTAAGTTATGGTTTTAATGAGAAACCATACCGTATGAGAATACAGTAAGTCCATGAATATACGTACAGTCTGAGTTGTGTGGTTATTCTGTAAATAAACAGTTTTTAATTGCTACATGGTGAAGTGTGACGTGTAAAGGGAGATATCAGGCAGAATCTGGCAGAAGAAACAGGATGTGTGTGTGTGTGTGTGTGTGTGTATGTGTGTGTGTGTGTCTGTGTGAAGACCTGATATTAATGGCAGCCTGTAGGTGGAGGCGGGCAGAGGGCCAAAGACATTAAGTGGAATTGAATTCCTTCAAAGCAGCCTCAATCAGCAGGTTTTATCAGGTTAGAGTTCCTCCTCCTCCTCCTTCTTTCTCTTCATCTTCTTCTTCTTTCTGTTTAAGGTTCAGAAGACTGGGTCATGACGTCATTTAGCGTCTCAGCTGAGAAAGACTGAGCTTAGCGATAACAGGAGGTGGTCTCTCAGGTCAGAGGTGTGCACATGATTGTGCTGTTGTCCTGGTAACACCTGAACACCTGAAGTGGTGAGAACGCTGATGATGCATTGCACTTGTGGAAGTGGGAAGAGTTTTTTTTTTTAAGGACCACACCTCATACAGACTCAGACACACTCATACTCACTGCCTTATGTTAAAGCTTGTCTCTCAATAGCAAGGTTCGGCTAAAGGACACAGCTTTGGGTCTCTTATTCAACGGAGAACCTGCTGGAGAATCTGTTTCTGCAGATGATATAAATATATCACAATTCATCTTTACCATCTGCTTAAATGTATCTTGTTTTTGCTGTATTTACTTTACAGAAAGAATAGTCGTTGGAGGCTGTTTACTGTGAACACTTTTACACAACAAAAAAAACCCTGCAAAAAAATATTGCAATATTGTAATGAAGAAAAATATCTATAATTTTAAAATGTAAAATCCACCAATTATCGCTCACAATACCTGTGTAAAACAGCTCTAAACAGGAACAAGAATGAAATAGTAAAATGTCACAAAAGAAGCTAATATACTGAGTTAAAAATTAGGAAATTGTATAAAATCACAGCGCTGTGTCATGTTACCATTCAACCATGGTTTGGTTTGGACATTAAATAATGAAAATTGATGCGTATGTCAGAAAGTGTTTCAGAGATAAGTGGTCGGAGCTTAGGCTTCAATGTTGCACATAACAGTTTTCTTAAATTATTTCACGGACACATGGATTTAAAGGGTCCATATTTTGTTATTTACTTTAACAAGTTAACACAGAGTTAATTTGTACGTGATAAAAGTGTGTTGGTGTGTGTTACTGCCCAAGCTGAAATATATCTCAGGTAATGCATTTGGGTCTTGAGTTTTGAGTATGAAAAAATACCTGTAACTCCTATTATTTGACTTCTGAATGTACTGTTTTCACTCTTCTTACAAATGTGCTGTTACAGTGTTTATGTAAGTGAGGTACTGCTGAGCCACGCCCACCCGAGGAGTTATGGGAAGCATGTCTTCTTGAAGGAGGTCACATTAGAGGCAAATCTCACTGGCTTGTTTACCCTGGACAATACAAAATTGAAAAGGACACATCTGAAAGTCTAAACATAAAGCTGATGAGGAAAAAAAACTTCCTGAGACAACCGTACATCCATATGAGCTGATATTCCTCATCTTGACTGTCATCAGTCTGTCGGTGAATAAGCTGATATTCACAATTGCTGGTGGCTGATGTTTATTTGTTTTGGGGCATCAATACAAATACCCTGCTGCAGATTCAGGAAAGTTTCAATAGGTGGTGCTATAATACCTCCCACAATAGAGGTGACACAAAGTGTATATGACTGTATAGGAGAAAGATATACAGGTCCTTCTAAAAAAATTAGCATATTGTGACAAAGTTCATTATTTTCTGTAATGTACTGATAAACATTAGACTTTCATATATTTTAGATTCATTACACACAACTGAAGTAGTTCAAGCCTTTTATTGTTTTAATATTGATGATTGTGGCATACAGCTCATGAAAACCCAAAATCCCTATCTCAAAAAATTAGCATATTTCATCCGACCAATAAAAGAAAAGTGTTTTGAATACAAAAAAAGTCAACCTTCAAATAATGATGTTCAGTTCTGCACTCAATACTTGGAATCCTTTTGCAGATTCTTGTGTCTCTCAACTTTCTCTTCACAATATCCCACAGATTCTCTATGGGGTTCAGGTCAGGAGAGTTGGCAGGCCAATTGAGCACAGTAATACCATGGTCAGTAAACCATTTACCAGTGGTTTTGGCACTGTGAGCAGGTGCCAGGTCGTGCTGAAAAATGAAATCTTCATCTCCATAAAGCTTTTCAGCAGATGGAAGCATGAAGTGCTCCAAAATCTCCTGATGGCTAGCTGCACTGAACCTGCCCTTGATAAAACACAGTGGACCAACACCAGCAGCTGACATGGCACCCCAGACCATCACTGACTGTGGGTACTTGACACTGGACTTCAGGCATTTTGGCATCTCCCTCTCCCCAGTCTTCCTCCAGACTCTGGCACCTTGATTTCCCGAATGACATGCAAAATTTGCAACCTGTAGCCCATTTCCTGCACACGCCTGTACACGGTGGCTCTGGATGTTTCTACTCCAGACTCAGTCCACTGCTTCCGCAGGTCCCCCAAGGTCTGGAATCGGTCCTTCTCCACAATCTTCCTCAGGGCCCGGTCACCTCTTCTCGTTGTGCAGCGTTTTCTGCCACACTTTTTCCTTCCCACAGACTTCCCACTGAGGTGCCTTGATACAGCACTCTGGGAACAGCCTATTCGTTCAGAAATGTCTTTCTGTGTCTTACCCTCTTGCTTGAGGGTGTCATTGATGGCCTTCTGGACAGCAGTCAGGTCCGGCAGTCTTACCCATGATTGCGGTTTTGAGTAATGAACCAGGCTGGGAGTTTTTAAAAGCCTCAGGAATCTTTTGCAGGTGTTTAGAGTTAATTAGTTGATGCAGATGATTAGGTTAATAGCTCGTTTAGAGAACCTTTTCATGATATGCTAATTTTTTGAGATAGGGATTTTGGGTTTTCATGAGCTGTATGCCACAATCATCAATATTAAAACAATAAAAGGCTTGAACTACTTCAGTTGTGTGTAATGAATCTAAAATATATGAAAGTCTAATGTTTATCAGTACATTACAGAAAATAATGAACTTTATCACAATATGCAAATTTTTTGAGAAGGACCTGTATAAAAAGGATAGCTATAGTTTTATATAGGTGTAGTTTTGTGAAAGAGAGCTATGTTAAAGGTTGTTTCATAAATTTGATGTCTCATTCACAGACAGTCTGATTAAAAGCTTAAACATGTTAAAGCAGATCAGTTACTTTTTAATAATAAAAATTTCTTTGTTTTCCACAAAAGAGAGAATAAATAACAACAATAGCAATTAACAATTAAACAATAACAATAAAAAAAACACTGGAATCGGCCGTATTATTATTCATCGCAGATTTTCCCATCAGCGCATTGACAGTTTATACAGAAAGCACAATCAGAGAAATTGTATACTGTACATGACACAATTTCTGTCGTTGCCTTAAACCCTCCAGCTTGATGAATTGTCTCCGGACTCTACGTTGGTACTTTTGCTCTACAGAACTTCAGGTGATCAATTAAGAAAACCTAGTTCCAGCCTGAGAGCCCTCCAAGCCCATAAATCACAATTAAAACATTTAAGGTCTGACCCCTAAATGATCTGTCTGCCAGTTAATATTCCCACAGCTCCACCTGTGAGGAGGGATCAGACGTGGGGAAAAAGAGTGATCAGGAGAGAAGAAGAAAGTAGGGCGTGGGAAGGTGTGGAATAACAGAGAGATAGAGGGTGAGAATGCGCGTCTTTATACAGTATGTGAGTTAAGAAAATGAAAGCAGACTTAAACTGAACTGGCATTCTTGATGTTTTGAGATGAAAAAAAAAAAAAATGAAAGCTTCATATTTCATGTGTATAAGAAGAGGAACAACAAACACTTTCTTTTGGTCCAATGCATAGAAGAAGATAAAAAAGCTATTTGTATTCTAGTGAGCTTTGGCCTGCGTGTTTATAAATACGGAGTCTTTGGAGCTGCTTAATCTTCAACTACACAACGCAAAAGAGAGAAAGAGAGAGAGAGAGAGAGAGAGAGAGAGAGAGAGAAAGGAAGTTATTTCATGGCATGGCATGGTTGAACAGGTTCTACTCCAGGTATAGAGCTACAGACTTGGTGTGGAGTTTAAAGCCTCCTTAACTTATCTCACACCTCTAACCAATAAAAGCTAGCGTTCTGCTGAGACGACAAAACTGTAGCTAAGGGGAGAAATAAGAAAGTGGTGTGTGTGTGTGTGTGTGAGAGAGAGAGAGAGAGAGAGAGAGAGAAAGACTGGGGATGTTTGCATTTTATCCTACAGCACACTGGGGTCTTAGAGGCAAACCGCCTCAGTCCTGCCCACAGCAGCGGGCCTCCATGGAACGATATTTAATAATAATAATAATAATAATAATAAAAAACAAGAAGAACTCCATGCTACTGTACTGTCACTGACAGGGCCAACATGTCAAAGTGTTTATAAACGCATGTCCATGTCCATGAAGAGCTCTGTCACACTGCGACAAAGAGCATGAAATTATCATTGTGTCCTAAAAATATCCACGAACACAGCAGTGACAGGGTCAAAACTGAAAAATGTGCATTTGTCAAGTTCATACAACTTACTAGCTACGTCCCTGTCAGGTTCTCAATGTTTCCATGATGTTTCCAAAGACAGAAAACATTCCTTGAATTAATGTGTACCAAGTAACATCACTGAAAGACAAACAGGAAGGATGCTCAGGACTATTTCTCACATTTGACCTCACTGTGTCCTTAGATCAATTTCCAGAAATCTAAACAGTTCATATGTAATCAGTTTGTGTAATCATAATTTCATAAAAATGCTTCAAACATCCAACTCATACTCATTCTGGAGATATGGTCTTAAATAGTTATAATAGTTTTAGGTATCTTCTGTCCAATCAAAAAGATACTCAGGTTAAGCAAGAATTCAAAGGACAAAACGCTGGTGAAAAAAAAAAAAATCTGAAACGATTTAGGGCATAAAATATTTTTTAACGTTGCAATGAAACACAAAATAAGAGCTTGTGTCATTTTGGGACGGTTATCCATATGAGACGTGATGACCTGCTTTAAAGAAAACATTTGGACTGATTTCACGTCATAGTCAAAGTACATTATAGCGTTTCATAGCTACAGTAATGCATACAGTAGTGAGCTCATAGGTGAGTTAAGGCATGTAACATCACAGAGTCGAGCGACCAAGAAGTGCAAGAATCACAAAAACTTTGGGATTGAATAAAGACCCCTTAGCTAGCAGTTAGTTACAGTATTCTTTTCCCTTTCTATCAGCAGAAACCTCTTCAGCCAGCACTTTTTCTCCCAAAGCGGCGCAGCAGCAGCACCCGGGTCTCAGATTATCCCTGAATCGGTCACCTGCTGTCAGTCTGAAAGGCTTTACGCCCCCACTGTGTGTGACATGCGGTGCTGCAGCCGAATGACGTACAGCATCCAGGTCACCTTTCCTAAGCCCGGGTGTCATCTCCATGCACAGGCTGCAGCAGCAGAAGTTCAAAATCTACATTTTTGTGAAGCATGCGTTTCTCCAGAAAACTTGTGTGCACTTGATCTCTAAATCCAAACAATGTCTGAGTGGAGAGTGTTTTCACCTCTCTGTGCTCTATGCTTGATTTAATCTCAGCGTGTGGTTACAGTGCTTGGTAGACCAGTGATGGTAGTGCTTTCCAAAATGATTCTGACGAACGGACTTGAAAGGACAGACTGCGCACACACACACACACACACACACACACACACACGTGAAACCGTTTTGCTCTTAGCGTGTGTGATGGCTTGTGTGTGCAGTCGGGCCTGAACGATGTGCACAGAGTAGCGCCTGTCAGCATTCATCTCTCCAACTCGGAGCACACTGCCTCACCATGCCCATGGCCATCTCTCTCTCTCTCTCTCTCTCTCTCTCACGCACGCACACACACACACCAGCTTGGCATGCCACTCAATATAGCCCTCATACCCAACTACTGTCTGCTCTTCTGTAGGATACGCAAGGTCAACCGGAATAAAGTCACGCTTTTCTACCACAGCGCTGTTCTGATTGTTTAGAAAGTTTTAATTAAATATTTTTATTAATAGCTGAACGCTTATTATAGTAGTCTCAGCTGCACAGGTTTAAAGTAACAGGTTATCGGTAGCTTAGTGGTTAGCACAGTTGCCTTTCACCTCCAGTGTCTGTGTTCGATTCTCGCCTTGGGTCTGTACTGTATAAGGAGTTTGCATGTTTTACTGCTTGTTGGGTTTCCTCAGTTCCTCTGGTTTCCTTTCACAGTCCAAAGATATGTACTGTAGGTTAACTGATGTATACAGGATAAGGGGTACAGAAGATGAATGAATGAGCATTAAGATAACTATAAATGGACAAAAAGTTATCGATCAAGAGACGAAATGTCTTGATCTGAAAGGAATGAAACACATCAGGAAATGCTGATCGAGGGTGAACTGCCGAATGTATTGCTGTGTGTGTGTGTGTGTCCATTTTTAATGAACATTCATCTCTGCTTTAGTTACTTTTAAACACGACAATGAAGTAGACAAATGAACCAGGACGTGAAACTCGCCTTCGTGACTCTGCTACGAATACGGAATGAAAAAAAAAAAAAAAAAAAAGCGGTCTAAACAAAAGAAACTGAAAGAAAACAAATCAAAGGCAAACCACACCCATCATCTTCATCATCATCGTCATCATCACGCAAACAATAGCCGAAGAGAGTGTAATTAAAAACAAACACTCCGGTGCCAGCGGCGAGACGCACACGTGAATAGAGTTCATCGATCTCAGTCGACGCCAAGCTTTTGTAAGACAGAAAACTGACACCAGGAAGGGAAAGAACAGTGGTGGAGTGAAAAAAAAAATGGAAAGAGAAAGAGCTTTCTGCTCCATTACTCCTGGGATTACAGCCAATCCCTTTTCAGATGAGGCACGGAGGAAACTTAGTTGTATTCTCTAGTTTCTCTCGCTTTGCATCACAATGTGGCGGATATCTAATCAAAGCCAAGCAGCGGCAAGGGGGATCGACTCCTCCAGAAAGAGGAGATGACGAGGGCAAAACTGAGAACGGATGAGAGGAGAATGAAAAGGAGAAAAACACACACACACACACACACACACGTATATACACACTGAGAAGCAGTTAGCTGCTATGATTCTCCCAGTGTTCCCTTTAACTCTGTTTCCTCATTTGAAGACAGGTTCAGGCGTTAGCTCTGCGGATCCGGACTCTACAGCGATAAATGAATGCTTGCTGCTTTCAAATCCCAGCTGAGCTGATAGAGAGGATGGACCAACCACCAAACGCAACACACTAAACACCACAGCGCTAATGGACACAACACGGCTGCTCATTACCGCGCCCTTTAGCAGGACACACAACCTTACAGTGTGAAGGCAAATCCGGGCCAAAGCCATTCTCCATCACCTCCTAACACTTTGCACTAATAGTGAAGAATCCAATTGGGATCCTTAGCATTTATTGTAGCTTGTTAACCCTTTAAACCCATAACCATACAGATGATACTTTCTGAACGATAGATTTCTGAACTTTCCATCAGTGGAATCTGTTTTTATTCTCACAATCTACTATCAGAGGATTAATCAAAAAATCTCAGACTGCTATTTTAACTCAACCATATACACAGTTTATTAAGTATATACTGTATATTTTTATTTTTGGTATGAAAACGTGAAATGTGAGATGGAAAAACATTCAGTTATGTATCATGATTGTTTTTGTCATACTCCAAAATTAATTAAAAAAAAAAAAGTTCGCATTTGAGGTGGTGCTACGTATGTTGCAGTTTTGTATAATCCTACAGGTGGTGAATCTGAACTATTCACACATTAGCAGGCAGCACATCATCCCATGGGATAGGAGCAAATTATGTGCTAACTTAGGATATGAATAGTTATAAACTCACGATACAATCTGAATCAGTACCTGGGTCAGAGGAATCATCTGTGACCCCTGGTGATTCACATCCCTAATACATTTAAGCACCTGGCAGACGCCCTTATCCAGAGCGACTTACATTTGAATCTCTTTGTACATCTGAGCAGTTGAGGGTAAGGGGCCGTTCTCGAGGGCCCGACACGGACAACATGGTGGCTGTGGGGTTTGAACCTGGGTCTTTCTGAACCGTAGCCCAATGCCTTAACCACTGCATACTGGCTTATATATCCTGGTATTGTAAAATTGTACAATTGATATTCAGCTTCCTGCTCGCCTTAACGATAGGTTTATGATTAATTCTCTGCACCATGTGGATGACTGATTTCAGGTATTTAACATCCGCCTCTTCAACCTCAGGAGACATCACTGCTTCTAATCGCCTCCCGATTAGTTGGTTCGTACAGTATGAGGAACGCTGAGTATTACTCTTTTTCTGCACATCTTTTTGTTTGAAGTTCATTAGTTATCAGGTACAAATAAACAGGGAGAAACAGTGTGGAGAAATGAAAAGGTACATAACGTTACAGCTTTGGCCTGAAGAGATTTATTTTCCTAAATAAATAAACTCCATATTGCAATATGGCGTGAGTGGCATTCAGTACAACCATGACTGTGGCTGTGATATTGCTTTTATATAACAGTTCTATAAGCAATATCAAATAAATTATATTTTTGCTACAATTCGCCTAAAAGTTTTGTTCGTTTTTGCTCAGCTAATGAAAACAGATCAAATGTCCACTGATGATGATATTGCTGTAGTAACTCTACTGTAGTACTGTAGGGGACAAGGTGGCTTGTTCAAGAGCTCAAAGTTAGTAGCTTTGCGGTGCTGGGGCTCAAACCCCCAACCTTCCGATCAGGAACACAGAGTCTGAACAGTTTGAGCCACATTGCCCTGGCTTGCTAAACTTTATAATATTATTAAGACCAGAAGTATTCGGTATTGTTTATAAGGGTGTTGACTTGTTATGCAGAAAGTGTAGCGGCAGAAGGGAAACACTTATGCTGAATAAAATTAGTGTAACAGAATAAATCAAATAAAATGAGAAATGAGACGAAAACAATAACAACAACAACAAAAACTTAATGTTGTTCCTTCTTATAGCCTGTATACACAGGAACGAGAGAGTGTTTCTCCAGGGATACAGCAAACAAGACTGCGTAATATGGAAATACTAAAAAAAAAAACATTTCCAGGCATTTAAATGAGAAAATGAGAAATTAAGACATAACCTCTGAACAACAAATAATTTCAGAAATGTACAGATTATGCAGAAAATAGAAACTTATATATATATATATATATATATATATATATATATATATATATATATATATATATATATATATATATATATATAATATTATAACTTAACTATATATATATATATTGTTAGAACTTTACAACAGAGACTGTGTGTGTTTTAAGCAAACAGTTTACTTGCTCTTTCATCAGTACGAGAAAATATAAACGTGTACATAAACGCTGTCTGCATTAAACTCCCATCTGCCGTGCACAGACACTGTGATGAAAAATCCCGGCGTGCTCCTTTAATTACGGTACGAGTGCTGCCAAAGGACGCGATTAATAACGGCAAGAAATGAACATGGCAGTGGATTTGAGTACCATGATCACAGATTAATACGACACATCTGTCTGAAGGGTCAGGGACGGAATTTGTGTTTGGGCGAGTGCAGCAGTGTGTGTCTGCATCTGCGTGTGTGTATATTTCTGTTGTGTGTATGTGTGTGTGTGTATGTGTGTGTGTGTGTGTGTGTGTGTTCTCTCTTTATGTTAGAGGACACATAGACAGTGGATGGCTGATAAAGAATAATGGCTTAGGTGTGTTCATTAACAGTGCAGAGGCAACACATAAAGCAACGCGACAGCTTTGTAGAGCCCATCGACCATGCCATGCAATCGCACACACACACACACACACACACACACACACACACACACACACACACACACACACACACACACACACACACACACACACACACACACCACAACATGTACACAATGAGTGACTATCCATTTTAGGCATGCTGTATGTAGGTCAAATTTCAAAGGTCGTTTGTGAAAAGTCCTGGAAAAATCGAGAGAGAGATGGAGAGATGGAGAGACAGTTTGACGACTGTTCAGTCATTGATGTTGTAATTCTTTGAACACTTACAGTACAGTATGGAAGGAGTCTCCAGTTTCAGTAGGATTTCTGGAACAGGAAAGGTTTCAGAGTCTCTCAGTATACAATTATACTGTAGGAATTTTAGCCATTAGCAGTACAAAAGACTCGACCACTGAGCTACCTGAGCTACCACTGACTTATTCGCTTCAGGAGGAAGAAGAAAGGAGGTTAGTGATGGAATGCTCATCCATCCAGTATGTACGTAGCTGCTGGAACTGTAAATAATGTGTCTCAGGGATGTTTCATGAAACTGAACGCTACTACAAATTAAATGTACGATGTGTCGTTCTCTAACAAATTGCCACCTTCCTGTTTTTGGCAAATCGCAGTGATGTAAGAGGAATAAAACATTTCACATAGATTGATACTGGAAAAAAATAATCAACGTTCAGATAGTATAAGGCTCGCTGCACTGTGTCAGGAGTTATCAGCATGGATTAGTCTCATATACCAGAAGAGCTTGTTGTGATTGTCAGCGTAAGAACTCTTCAGGAGGTCAACAGGTCGGAGCTGAAGAATGAAGCAAAGCCTTCTCTTGCTAGGTGACTTGTGGTCATTTAAGTATGCAGCCTATTATCAATAAATAGTTTTTTTAATGAACAAAATATAACTCATGCTTTGATTGTGATTTTGTAGCGAGTTAAACAGAAAGTAGTAGCAGCAAATTATATCCAAGGAAAGTGTTCACACAAAACCTTTTAAAAAGTTAAAGATATATATATACGAAACAATACAATACAATGTTTTGCACTGTATAAGGTCTGTTTGGTCGACATACGTCTGAGGCCTCATTAGGTTTTAAAAGAGGTCAGAAATCCTGACCAGACAACAGAAACCAGACGTTAAAAAAGGCAATAGCATCCCGCACACAGCAGGTGTATTGAACAGCTCCTTACCCAATCTCTTGACTGTTGCAGTGTTATCACTGTTTTATTTTCTTACACACATACAGTACTACGGTGAAGTGCATCATGACCCCCAAGAGCTGTAAAATCAGCTTTAGTGAGAGTTCAAAGCCTCTAAAAGAAATATACGTATATATAGAGAGAGAGAGCAAAAAGGTATGTTGCAGCCAAGTTTGTGTCCCTGTGGAAAAGAATTTCACCTAAAGTGAGTTAAAATGGTGTTTGTCTCATTTTGCAGTCAAACGGTTAATTTTTGTAACACTGAAGTAAATGTTCTGTTGCTAAGTAACTAGCTCATAAGAAATCAGATTCTCCTTGATCTCTGGAACTACCTAGCCAACTAAAATTACTAAAAATCTAGAGAAATTTAGAGAAAGTTCAAGAATCTTTTCCCCTTTCCTTTCATCTTGAAAGCACTCACACGTTGCTGTTTCGTACACTAGAAGTTGTCAATGGCGGTATCAGAGGAGGTGTGGGTGAAAAGAGCAGAGAAGGAGAAGAAAAGCAAAAAGAAGGTGAACAACAGGAGCAGAAAAGGGACCAGAGAGGAGTGAGAAGGTTGCTGTCCAGCAGAGAACACTGGAATAATGACTCGTAATGAAGAAGGTAATGGAGTTGATCTGCTTTGTCAGCTGTGTGATGATGCCGTTGGAGCGAGACGCAGATCTGTTCATCTTCCCCAGAGAAACGCGCAAATCTGTGCTTGCCACTCGTTAATGTGTTATGCCATCTTTGAGAGTGTGTGTGTGTGTGTGTGTGTGTGTGTGAGTGTGTGTATGTGCATGCTTCTGAGTATGTTATTTCTCCAATAATATTAATGCAGGAATCCACTTTGTATCTCTATCTCTCAAATGATACAGCTCCAACTTCTTTCCCTCGCTTCCATTCGGCAGAACATTTAGGGGTTTTATGACACCCAGAGGAGTTTGGGATGATGGAGGAGAGCGAGGAACGGCAGCCCGGGTGCATGGCTGTGTGAGTATCAGCGCATAATGGGAGTCTTTGGTGTATATTTCAGGAGGAGGGAAGGGTGATGATTAGGATCAGGACTTGGGAGTGGGTTAAAGGGTGAGCTGGAGTTTTAATTATTTTATATATATATATATATATACGCCCTCTTGAAGTGAGGCTGCTGAATGGCAAGGTCATAACTCTTTAGTTTTTACGACAGGTCTTTTACTGACACTTACGTCCTGAATCGGCCCTGTTGGTAATATTCATTACCCCACCGTGTCCGAAGTATTGCGGTATTGCCCAGAGGTCACACAAGGGTACAAGGAGGGGGCGGCGTTCACTGTTATTGCTGCTGTAAATACAGAAATATACTGTATAGGAACTTTTTTTCTTTCTCCATCTGTCTATCTCTTTAGAAGTATGAAAAGAACATATAAACGAATTGTTATTTGAGGAACAGATAACTCCGTGCCATGCTTTTTATGATAAAATAATCAACCACAGGGTGCTCTGGAGAAACCCAGATAATGTTTCCATTTTTAATATGATGGTAATTCTCCAGTGGCATCATATTTTTCAGCCACTTATTAAAAGTACAGTATGTCCCATAATATACAGTACTGAAAAGTAAAGACAAGTGTCATCTGTGAGTTAATTTCTCCTGAAAGAAAATAACACACACTAGCATGTTGATTTGCATGATGGTATGTTCAATGTGTGTGTACTGCCTCGCTGTAAACAGTGTTCATATCAATCACGCGGATTCTCGACCCGGATTACCGGAACAAAGGTTGCTGCAGACTCCTGCAAAAGGAGACGATTTGCTCTTGTAATTTTAAAATTTCATAAACCTCGACAGCATAGCTGTGTTTTCTTTGGAATTGTTATGCCACATTTTTAAAACTCGTTCCACATTCACATTCCACATTGTTCCTCTGTATAGAGACCCATTTCCTCAACAACTGCACAGCAAAACCTCCTTTTCACTACGGGGGAACACGTCTGGAGCTGCGCCCAGTCTACAAACGCTAATGCGTGTTTGAGAAGGTCAAAAGTATATCGTCCTTGTTGATCATTCCAGATTTCGTCCGTACAGTAGATGTTGTAGTTTATCTGTGGGTATTTGTGTTTATCCATACATTAGTTTATTTACTGCATTAGTGAGCTCAGGCGCTTATGTTGGGATGTCGAGGAGGCTCACGGTCCAGTTCATCACAAAGTCGATGGTTGAGTGTGGTTGAAGTCAGTCGGGGCTCTGTGCAGGACAATCAAGTGCTTGCATTCCACCTTTAACCTTATAACACCATAGAGCTCTCCTTGGAGATGGCTTTTTGGAGGCCACAGGGGCCTCATGCTGGAGATGGGTTTGAAGTTCTTAGTCTAAGTGAAGATAAATTGTAATGCTCCAGTGTATAGAAACATTTTGTACAACAAAAAAGTAAAAAAAACAAAAAAAAAACCGTATAGGTGTGATGATCAGGTCTACCTATTTGTCCCATTTTGTTTTTGCTCCGTCATGTTTTTAACATCCATTTCTTAATATGACGTTGGCCTACCCTTTGCAGCTATGGTATACAGTAACAGCTCTTCTGTGACGGCTTTCCACAAGGTTTCTGAGTGTGTTTATGGGAATTTTTGACCATTTTTCCAGAAGCGATTTGTGAGGCCAGATGCTGATGTCACACAGGGAGGGTGATTCGTCACTCCAGAGAACAGAGTCCAGGGTCGTCGTGCTTTACGCCACTTCACCCGATGCTGTTTGGCCCTGAAAACCCATTCCATGAAGCTCTCTACGCACAGTTCGTGAGCTAACCTGAAGGCCACATGAAGTTTGAAGATCTGTAGCTATTGACTCTGCAGAAAGTTGGCTACCTCTGTGCGTCTCTGTGATTTGACGTGGACTAACACTTCGTGGCTGCCGTTCCCAATCACTTTCACTTCGTTATAACACCACTGCGGCAAGGAAATTTTATTACTGGACTTATTGCAAAGTTGGCATTCTATCATGGTACCATGCTGGAATTCCCTGAGCTCCTGAGAACGAAACCATTCTTTCACAAATGTCTGTAGAAGTGTTCTGATTTTATACACATGTAAGTGGAAGTGACTGGAACATCTGAATTCAATGATTTGGATGGGTGAGTGAATACTTTTGGCAATATAGTGTATATATGGGCCTACATCCAGCACCAAGGTAAAGCGATCATGACACGCATTCAGCACCTTGGGCAGCTCCTCTGCATACACAGGAGGGGCGGGTCACCTTAAGTCACTGTGGCTGACAGCGGATTACCATCCACCGGTGTCTGGTGTCATCAGCGCCCTACAAAAGGGCCACCGAATGTCAGTCTGGTGAGTAGTATGTGCTCTCCTTGCGCAGATTTCAAGTGTTTCAGGGAGTCCTCAAAATGGAAATGGAAATGTTTGAATAAAGGCCCATGCCTTTATTCAAACATACTGTACCATTTAATTACTTTGAGTAAAATTTGGTATAATGAAGGACACACTATTATTAAGTGGTTTTATTGATTAGGACTTTTACGTTTACTTGAGAAAGTACACACACACACATACACACTCAATGGGCGTCCCAGAGACTGCGTGTTGTTAGTTATGGGAATGCCTCCCTGTTTCATTAGGCTCTAATTGGGCTGGGCCGGTGGCTCCTCAGGCTTGTGGCCAGGCTCTCACTCCTTCTCAGTGCCTCGCCTTAATGAGCCAATTAGCTTCTCCCGAGCCTCCGCGGTCCCGCTTTACACACCGTTGTTTACTCACGATCAATTAATAACACGCCTGTCACTCTTTCAGGAGTCGAATCCAGATGAGCAGCTACTGTAGCTCGTGAGCTGATTAACATGTACACCGCTTCCTTATCAGGGGAATCTTGTCCTTCTTAACTGATACAAGGGTTCGGGTGAGAACGTCCAGCTGCTGCCTCTCACACTGTCACGGACACACACACACACACACACACACTGCTCAATGCTTTGTTTACATCCGGGAAGGAAATGATGGTGAAAGCCAGAATGAAGGGAGGTGGTCCGGTGGTCCGCACGGGTTTGAGGAAAGACAGTATTTCTGCTGTAGAGGAAGAGAGAGAGAGAGAGAACGTCTTTTCCACTGGCACGTGTCACCCAACACCTTTACCACAGCTTTACCCACAAACACACTCAGCCACACACTCTGTCTCTCTCCCTCTCTTTATGTTTCTCAGTTTCACTCACACAACCTGAAGCTCTTGTTCTTTTCTAGCAAATTGAGGTTCTCAGTCTGCAGGAAGTAATTACTCTCAGAAGAAAGAGGAAGAGAGAGAGAGAGAGAGAGAGAGAGAGAGAGAACTGGTGAGAGAGAGAAAGAGAGGAAATGGGGGAAACTGGTAGAATGCTAATATGACAGGCAATGTCACCTTGCCACTCCAGAGCCAAACACCCAAGCAGAGAGAATGAGAGAGAGAGAGAGAGAGAGAGAGAGAGAGAGAGAGACAGACAGAGAGGGACAGAAAGAGAGACAGTGAGAGACAAATAGAGAAAGAGATAAAGACAGACACAGAGAGAGACAGACAGAGGAAGGTAAAACAATGCAAAGGACACTACAGGCATAAAATGAATGAGGAGAAATGAGGAGAGAGAATAGAATGGCTTGTGTGTGTGTGTGTGTGTGTGTGTGTGTGTGTGTGTGCAAAGTTGTACATTTACACTAACCAATGTATACAAAAATAAAAGAAGCTAATTAACACTTGCTTAACACTTTAAACGTGTGATCTGTGTTCTCAGGGTCATGTGCTCAGCATTCAGATTAACTATGAAACAAACAAACACACTGTGTGTAAGTGTGCGAGTGAAAGAAAGAATGGAGCTCAGAAAAGAAAGAAGGGGATGAGAAGCGTACCAGCAGGCCAGACCACATCCAGCAATGGATGTCTATTACATAATGCATGCATGTGTGTGTGTGTGTGTGTGTGTGTGTGTGTATGACTGTGACCTGAGTGACCCAGGCAGGGTGTTTTATCTGTGGCCCGGGGCAAGGTGTGACACCTCGGACATGCTTTCAATTTTCTGCTCCGTGCGCCTCTGCTTTATGAGGCACTCAGGGGCACAGGGAGGTCCTCGGAGAGTCTCACACACACACACACACATACACACACACACACACACACACACACACACACACACACACACACACACACACACACACACACACTGTCTCTCTTTCTTTATCCACCTTTCATCCTTCCTAATCATCCTCATTCTATCCTCTCTCTACATCCTCCTTCTATTTTCTCTATTCCATTTAACCTCCTTCACCCTTTATATTCATCTTCCTTACATCCTGTTTTCATTCTTACACTCTCTTGCTTTTCATCCCTCCTTCCATCTTCTAGCTCAATCCTTCATCACCTCCCCCCTTCATCCCACTTTGACACTTCGCAATTTTCACCCCTCTTTTCATCCTTTCTTTATCTTCTTTCCATCATCTTCTCATCTTCCATATACTCTCTCCCTGCTTCTCCTCAATTCTTACTCCTTCCAGTCTCTCTCCATATCTTCCTTCTGCTCTTTCTTCTACATACTCTTTTCATCCTCCTTCTGTCCTCATTCTTCATTCTCTTTCCATCATCTCTTCTTACTGTATCCTCCTTTTTCTCTCTCTCCATCCTTATTTAATCCTCTGTTAAATCTCCCTCCATCCTCTCATGCTTTCTCTCTTCATCCTCCTTCTATACTTTCTCTTCATCATCCTTCTATCCTGCCTTCAGGAGGCATGAATAGAGTGAAATGAGAGATAGAGAGAGAATAAGAAAGTGTGTTAAGATGGCTCTCTCGCTCCTGCGTTTCTTCGTTCCTATCTCTTCAGCCCTCTGTTCAGTGAGCAGAGACAGATCTGTCGTAGAGAAGGCAGGCAGGTCTTGGGGCTGCAGCTGACTTTGGGTGGTTTATTGAACCCTGAGGCTGGAGCAGGCCTGCCTTTAGAGAGATAACCTTAGTGTGCTTTTCATTGCCCGTCCCCAGAGCCTATTTTGCCGCCTCCCTGCCGCAGAACCTGAGAAGAAAGGCGTGCACCTCGAACCTTTCACGCAGCCTTCATTACCTAGTTTAATGGCTCCCTCATCGGGGCTTGACTGATCGTGCCTGGCAGCGAGCTGTAACGGACGTGAGCGTGGCAGCCGGATGGAGAAGGCGGAGCCCGGCCAGGCTGCGAGCAGCCACCCACGAGGGCGAGCGGAGATAAATAACGCGAGGCGAGAGCGGTCAGAGGGATCTAGGCTGGGGATTGATGGTTAGCTTGGGACGGCATGAAAGAAGTAATGATGCTTAGAGCTCCAGGCTTGGCTGGTCATGGAGCACGGACAATGCCATCATGCTGCTCGAGAAATCTGGACACAACACCCAGGGTAACACCTGCTTGAGGGGTTGCTTGGCTCATGGGTAAATTAAAAAAAAGCCGGCGCCAAATGGTCCAAACAGCAGCTCTTTCCAAGAGGAAGCAAGTTGCTGCTGGAGACTCAAATCTAACTGCACTCCCTCTTTTCTTCCCTCCGTCACTCTGCTGCTTGTATGCAATAAATAAATTCACCTTTGTGATTTCGATTTGAGACCATCATTAACGCTGAGCTGTCTGACAACAATATATTGATATTATGAATTTACAGTGCACTTTTCTGAAATATCATGGGTTTCATTAATCTTTTTATGATAAAAAAAAAAAATCACAATTACAAACTTTTGGAGACTTTAGACAGACGATTATTTAATTAAGGACATTCATTTATCATTAAGCTCACAATGCTTCGTAATCCCCTTTATGCAATATGACTAGTTTTTTGGTTTATCAGCAAACCTTCATGTTGTGATGTAGCTCAAAGGAAGCATCATGACACATTGTTTTCCATTTTTAATGTGCCTTTTTAAAATCTCACAGTGAAGAAACTAAAATTGGGGTTTCAAACAGAAACCCACCGCTTTGTGTCTTTCATTCCAAAACTGCAAATATGAATGTCTTCCTGAAAGCATTGGAGTGAAGTTCATTTTATAAAAGGGAGATGAATACAGGGTGCTTATAGTATGTGTGTGTGTGTGTGTGTGTGTGTGTGTGTGTATGTGTGGATAAGGAGGCAAGGTGATGTTTTTGCTTTCTGCGACCTCGTCTAATTAAAGTAATTACTCGCTTTACTGGGCTGGCACACTGTGGCTTTGCAGGCAGAGGTCAGAAGGAGAGATATTTTACTTTATGGAAATGGCTCAGCTTTAAAAAAAAAAAAAAAAAAAAAAGGCTCAGGAGAATATGAGCTAACTATTCGCTCTTTAACCTCAATAAACCTCCGATCTCTCTGACACACAGCATCGTGTCTGTTTAGCCTTGAGTGGACAAAAACCTCCGGTCTTAGAGAGAGAGAGAGAGAGAGAGAGAGACAGAACTTAAATATTTCGTTTTTTGTGTGTGTATCCTGTCCTGTGTGTTATGCCCCATGGAGCATGTGAGTCCGCAGTCTATCTTGAAAACCCTGGACACTTGGAATAGGGACGGACCTTAGGAGGATGGGACGCCGGTACGGTACATCACCGGACAACAAACCCACATTCTTAAACACCTACTCCATCAACATACTCACACGTCTTAAACACACCAGAGGTAACCAGAGACTCACCAGAGCACATAAAGAGACATGAAAGAAAAAAACTAAACAGATTTAAAAAAAAAGTTCCATCCTTCTTGCATCAGATCTCATAAAAAAATGAATTTTTGCAAGATCAAAACCCTGAGTGACTCTTAACAGTTAACTACAGGAGCAAAATTTAAGATATCTAAACATGAGATTTAATAATTAATAACTATAAATTGTACGATGTTAGCTAAACTGTGCTAAAAACTAAAACTAAAACTAACAATTTCAATCCCGCCTTCATGCTCTAGGATTCTAATCAATCACAGACAAGAGCAATTTCACACAAGTCCTTTTTTTTTTTTATTAACCAAAGTCATTATTTCACTTTATTATCACTTCATTAGACATCCACTGATTAGCCATAACATTAAAACAACGTAACACATTTTTTATAATGTTATGGCTAATTGTTGTAATGCTGTTTAGACTGACAGTGAAATTTAATAATTAACAAATACTGTGCGAAAAACACAACCATTTAAGACCCGCCTTTGTGCTTAAGGTTTCTCACCAATCAGACAGAATTCTCGCAACCAATCATATTGCATCGGACGAGAGTTCCTAAAGTTTTCCAATGTTTTAAGAGGAGGTCTAACAATGAGAGATATATTCTTACCCGTCTCATCAAAAAAGCCCCCCCCCCCCCCACTCTGTTATCTCCTTTTCTCTTCCTACGTCTCTTCAGGGGCTCAGTAAGACCCACACGGGTCTTGGAGGAAACACACAAAACACTGCATCCAGTGCAGGATGGAAATCTTGTGCATGTGTCACCCTAAGAGGTGTGGTTAGGAGAGCTAACAAGAATGAAACGAAGTGTAGTAAAAAAAATAAAAAATAATAATAATGCAATAAACATGACACAATGTGAAACAAATGAACTGATTGTGCTCATACAATACTGCACATAGGCAAATGTTGGACAATTTATTAAATATATTAAATATCCCATGCTCTGTACTGTCTGTATCCCTCCAGACTATATCTCAAGAGTGTTTCCTTTCCATTTCTTGTTATTAGCTTGGGACGAGTTGTATTTGTTAGTAATTTGCTGTCCTAGCGTGTCTGTAGATTTCACATCTCCTACACAGATGCGCTCATACCAAGCTAGAAAAACAACCAGCAGGTGAAAGAATGCGCAAAACAATTCACCATGCATCCAAGCGAGTTAGCGATAATCTTTATTCGCTAAGTTAGGCTTGTCCTTGCAGGAGCCTGATGTGATGTGTGTAATTAGTATTTCAGCTCATTCGGCTAGATTTATGGAAGGAATTTAGCGTGCACGTTTGTTATAGAGGAATGTTTTTTCGGCATGCTGGAGCGGCCTGCGCGAAGCGAGTAGAAAGTGTTGACTCTCATCTTCGGCGGAGGAAAACAACAGCAATTAAAGGCGCTCAGAATTAGGTGATAAATCCTTTCGAACGAACCGCTGAGAGAAAAACGAGAAGCGGCTGCTGAATAATGAAAGCGTCACCTCTGAACAGGGCGGGAACGTGGCCTACTGGATCAGATTTTTCATCTGTGTGGTAAGAGGAAGGGATTAAAAAAATGAAGAAAAAAAAAATCTGCCTTTGTTCTGAATCACTTTGCTCCATCACTGACTAGAGCACAGACAGAAAGGAGACACACACACACAAACACACGCCACTGTGATTTTACAGTATTAATCACGCTGTCTAAAACTCCTCCTGGAGAAATGAGCGGGTGGAGGAGAAACAGAAGTGTGTGTACGCATCTTGTGGAAGCTCATAAATGATGCCTGAAGGTCGCAGATTTGTCCGGCTCGCTCAGTGTTGACTTTTGCCTCAGTGCTGCTGGCACGCTTCTGGACTTAAAACACTTGATGCTTTTTGGACACCATGACCGGGGACTTGAAAAGTCCCAACGACATTAAACACTAGTGAGTAAATCTGATGTAATAATATTAATTAGAATGACGTGTAATTATCTTTATATCATTTACGTTCACATATCATCTTCAAGTAATTATTTGCTACCTTTCTTTATTCCCTCACTTATAACTAGTGACTAGTGGTCATTCAAGGAACTGCATGCATAATTTTTCAGAACCACAAGCATTCACAAGTATAAAAAGCATAACCTATGTAAGCTGCAACAACACACAGCACAAGCTTTAATGAATAAGACAGGGATCAGACATGAGTGCGTTCACTGAGGTCGTGTGACGTGCAATGGGGAATTAGTTCTTGTCTGCTATTTTGTGGCTGAGACGAGTGTAGATGTGACAGAGGGATCGTCTCTGGTTCAGCGAGCTTTGAGTAACCACGATGACACGTGCAAGCCGGCGTAACAGATGGATGAGCAAATAAAAACAGTTGTAAACAGTAAACCTGCTTCATCCTCGCGAAAATTTACTGCCTGCTCCTGCTACACAATGGTCAGTATATGGCTTAAACTCCCAAAGCCCAGAAGGTGTAGTGAAGCTCAGGGGCTGGACACTCTCAATCCTTTCTAAACCAACTCTGGACACTCTTATATCCAAACCTATAAATTCCAGCAGCTCTCTCCTTCTCTCTCTCTCTCTCAGTGTTTTATTTATTCTGACAGTTATTACCAGCAAAGGGATGACCATGAACAAATATAGCGCTGTTTTATTGGTGCTGTATTTGTAGTTTTTTCCCCCTGAGTTCCCGAGTTCAGGAGACATACAGTACACTTGCGCTCACTAAGTTCTCTGGATGCGCCATAGTTTTATTTTGTTTTTGCTTTTTTTGCTTATTATTTAATTATTTATAAGGTCCAATTTTTAAAATGCACCTCAGTCCTGGTGAACTCTAGATTTTGATTGGTCAGAAGTTGTTGGTTCATTTCAGCAGGTCGGATAGTAGCGCAGGTACAAATCTGTAATTATAAATATATATACATTTATATTAAATCATCATCATCGTTAACTATTAAAGGTTATTGTTGCTGTATTTACATGTACGCATCTGACAGACACTCTTATCCAGAGTGACTTACATTTATTAATTTTTTTTTACGTCATTACACATCTGAGCAGTTGAGGGTTAAGGGTCTTGCTCAAGCGCCCAACAGTTGCAACTTGGTGGTCGTGGGGTTTGAACCTGGGATCTTCTGAACCACTGAGCTACCCCTGGCCCTAGCATTATTAACATAGTAGTATAGTAAGATCTCTTTCTTTGCTGTGTAACCGTATAACCTGTAAAACTTGTTGGTTATTATGTTCCAGAGCTTTATAAGCACAGGTGACTCCTGGTAAGGGTACAGACTCTCTATGAAAGCATGCATGCATAATTTTTATGATGCTCATCTTCACGTTTCTTCACCATGATACATTATGTCATGTCATTACACCCAGAACATTTCACCTATAATGGCACCCCTCTCCTGAAAGTCGCTCCTCTCTTGAACAGCTAAAGGACATATTTCACCTATAAGCCTGCCTTCGCAGAATAGTCGGCTTTCTCGACACCAATATGAATGTCTGTAATGATTTGAGCTCTCACGCGTGTCAGAGTTCCCATGTCGTCCGGGTTCTCCGCTTCCTCGACAGGCCTTAGAGAGACGACAGCTGCCTAGTCGTCCTGACTGGACGACATGTGTCTTCGTTAATTTAATTAGGCTGCGGCGAATGCTGGACTGCCAGCTCTCCTGGCCATTTCTCTTGTTCCATCCTTCTTCCCTCATTCTTCAGCTCGCCCTTATGCACTTGTTCTCTCGCTTCCGTGTCACAATCTTTAACGCTCTGCTCCTAAATAAGACATGTGGTACGAATGTGTCCTGCATCTACTGCGACTCTAATAAAAATGATACAGTGGAAACATCATCACAAGGGATAAACAGTCCCTGTACAAACACACACACACACACACACACACACACACACACACCAATCATTGTATGCCAATGGCGGCTGTCAGAGGGATTAGTTGTAAGCAGTTGTGCTCTTTTCATTTGCCGTGCCTATGGGCTGCAGGCTTGTTCTCCGGGTTGTTGCACAGAGGAGCACATGCTCCCAGTCAGCTTGTTCGCTATCAGAAAATAAGATCTCACAGCTGCCTACAGCCTCTACACCGATCCAGAAAATTTTTAAGGACATCTCTAGGGCATACACATATACAGTCGCCACATGCATTCTCTCCTATCTCCGTTGTATCTCCTCGTCTGTTTACTGGCAGGACCTTTAAGCAAAGGCAAATCTTTTAGGCAGCAGCATGTTTACATAGGAAGCCATATTTAGCTTGGTGTGACCCTCACCTATACAGGATGGTGTGAGAATCTTCTCGCTGTCTAGGCTTAAAAGGAGCAGGACCCAGTGAGTGGTTTGCATGTTAACACAGAAGCCAGGAGAGGCTGAGCAAGAGCTGTGGCCCTAAAATCAACCTGGAGCTGTCTGACTGAAAGGTCATGTATTGCCAAGCAGAATGTTCTCTTGTCTGGCTGCCTGAAGGACAAGATCCCTGAGTGTTTCCTTACTGCTCCCACTGGTGTGTCTGTCTACTTCTCTACCTGTGGTCAGACTGAATAATTGACCATCTGATTAGAACAGAGTGTTCTGAGGATATAGGGAGCTTTAATGATCATTAGCATTGTGTGTATCCATTTACTGGTGCCAAGTAAGTGATTGACCTGAGACTAAACCTCTGTATCTGAGCTCAAGCACCTGCATTTGACCAGAGTTTGCAAATAACCACAGGATGGTGCTCACAGCTGAGGGCGGGGTTTTCTAAAAAAAGGAAGCGGCTCAGTGTATCATTCATGTAGGATTGTAATCTCTCGGGTGATTTTTTTTCACCACTGTCTGACAGCTTGTTGCTACAATTTAAACGTAAAAATACACGTTGGACTTTTGAGAGCTGTACAGTACAGTATATACAGTAACATGCAGATGTAACGTTATGAGTTAGGGATGTTAATGACTCATCATTAATTGATTAATTATGTTAATTAATAAATGTTTGTTGTTGTTTGTTGAATAATTGGCTGGGGTCGAGCTGTAACAAATGTTTAAATCACACAAATAGAGAAAAAAATTTGTTATTATTTATTAGCGATTAATCGATTATTGATTGGTAATGAACTTAAGCAAAACTCAAGATGTTAAGAAAAATGTGTGAAACCTTAAAACCTGTGAGCTGTTAACAGGTAAAAAAAAAAAAAAACTAAAACATGGATACAGTATGTCATATACAGTATATGACAATATACAAACGTATATAAATGTTTTTCATAACTTTTTAGAATTCTAATTCTAGTACATATTCTAGTTTTTAAGTTGTCTCTGAGTTTTATATTGCTTTGTAAAATATTTTAGTCCATATTTTCTATGCCTGATATTTTCAGGTTTAAACAAAAATGCTCGTCTTTTATCTAGTTTATGCATCCAAGTAAGCAGAGTCCGAATATGTGGAACTTTCTCGTCACATCAGTTAGTGGTTATCTCTGTGACAATTTATCTGACCTGGAGTATTTTGACTCGCCCAGCTCGGCGCTGTTCAGAAGACAGCACACCTAAGAAAAGTGTGATGAAAGTGTGTTTATGCGGTTTTGTTCAGCTATAAGATGACATGCCGCTGTAATCCATTTGAGAAGAACAGAGGAGAATCTATCCCACGAGCCAGACGCTGCAATCTAGGTTCAAATCCAACCACGGGTGTGAAACTCTTGTCAGGCACATCTAACTTAAATAGGACGGTGGCATGAAAGCCCTAACAGCCGAGATTCATAACAAAAAAAAATAAAACAGAATGGAGCTTGGAATTTAAATTGTGTATTTTGCAATACACAATTTGCAATACACGATTCCTCCTACCAAAAATAATCAGTGAGTTAGATATTCCTCTATTTACGACTTTTTCAAATTCTTTTCAACTGCAGTTATTTTTTTTCTCCTGAAACAGCAAGGCAAAGTGCTTTAGATTAGAAAAGAAAGCAAAACTCATATAAGCTCAGAAAACAGCTCTGACTGCAAAACAAATGCCAGCGACAAAACCAAAATAGATTCTGACAAGTGCATTAGCATAAAAAGGGGATGCCGCAACACGAGATGGTAAATGAGTCGGAGAGGAAATACAACCAGCCAGACGTTCGCTGTTGTTCTGGGAGATGAGATACATTGTCGTGCCGCTCTAAAATCCAAGCATGCTTCGAATTGGATTGAATTTGGGTCAGAAACTCAAAGAGAGAGAAAGTCGAGAAAGGTACAGATAGAGTCAGTGGCGAATGAGAAAGAGAAAGCGAGAGAAAAGGAACAAAGGTATCGTCTTTCTCAAAGGTCGGACACTCTGTGCCTCTTTCCACAACACACAAATGTGCTGGCCTTTTCAAAATATAGCTGGAGCAGGACGTAGACAGCAAAAACGCAAAATGTGTAGGTCAAGACAGAAGGCTGGTGGAGCAGTCGGTAAACAGTTTTTCCATAAATACAGGACGGGACACACTCCTGAGACTGGCGCAGGGACTTGTGTCCAATCTCTGGGACTTACAGCACAATCTGTGGATCTTGGAAGTGGCAGCCCAAGAGCGTTAAGAGCTTTCCACAAAAAACATGGATGCCATGCTCAGGGTTGTGTTTGTATGTTTAGCCTCTGAATTTACAAGAAGGTGTTCAAGTCAAAGCAGGACTTTTGATTGCGACGTTAAAACGCCTTTTATTTCTCTATATAATCCCCTGCTACACTAATGCACATATTCCAGCGTTTCACTAGTGCTTGGATTCCATCAAGATGCAATGTATTCTCAGTACGCCATAATTACTGAGGTCAAGCCTGTACAAGGGATTTTGTTGCAGGTTCTTTCTTTCATTTCTCATACATGTCCTCATACAAAGAGCTTTTGCTCCTCTATGGTCAAATTCTTACATTGTATTTAATGTTCATAGAGTTCATACTGTTTTATTTTGCTAAGCAATGCTAATGCACAAACTTTGCTAATATTTAGTTAGCAATAATAAAAGTATACGTCTGTGCTTACATCCTGCCTCATCCCTGACACTGAGAAAGCCGACATTCAAATCACCAGTCTGAAGTGCCTCAATTCCCAATTTTTACCCTAATGTTATCTAGATCTGATTTTTTAGGGCTGTCTTAACGCACAACTGCTTGTTTTTCAAAGTGATGTGAGTAACTTTGGATCAAACCCCCAAGCAGATTTTTTAAAGCTAAAATCGCCTCCATTGTTTGAAATGAATGAGTCCGCTCATTCATTTCAAACAATGGAGGCGATTTTAGCTTTAAAATATATACTGTATATACAGTATAGATACAGTGGTGTGAAAAACTATTTGCCCCCCTCCTGATTTCTTATTCTTTTGCATGTTTGTCACACAAAATGTTTCTGATCATCAAACACATTTAACTATTATAACACAAGTAAACACAAAATGCAGTTTTTAAATGAGGGGTTTTATTATTTAGGGAGAAAAAAAAATCCAAACCTACATGGCCCTGTGTGAAAAAGTAATTGCCCCCTGAACCTAATAACTGGTTGGGCCACCCTTAGCAGCAATAACTGCAATCAAGCGTTTGCGATAACTTGCAACGAGTCTTTTACAGCGCTCTGGAGGAATTTTGGCCCACTCATCTTTGCAGAATTGTTGTAATTCAGCTTTATTTGAGGGTTTTCTTGCATGAACCGCCTTTTTAAGGTCATGCCACAACATCTCAATAGGATTCAGGTCAGGACTTTGACTAGGCCACTCCAAAGTCTTCATTTTGTTTTTCTTCAGCCATTCAGAGGTGGATTTGCTGGTGTGTTTTGGGTCATTGTCCTGCTGCAGCACCCAAGATCGCTTCAGCTTGAGTTGACGAACAGATGGCCGGACATTCTCCTTCAGGATTGTTTGGTAGACAGCAGAATTCATGGTTCCATCTATCACAGCAAGCCTTCCAGGTCCTGAAACAAAACAACCCCAGACCATCACACTACCACCAGCATATTTTACTGTTGGTATGATGTTCTTTTTCTGAAATGCTGTGTTACTTTTACGCCAGATGTAACGGGACACGCACCTTCCAAAAAGTTCAACTTTTGTCTCGTCGGTCCACAAGGTATTTTCCCAAAAGTCTTGGCAATCACTGAGATGTTTTTTAGCAAAATTGAGACGAGTCTTAATGTTCTTTTTGCTCAAAAGTGGTTTGCGCCTTGGAAATCTGCCATGCAGGCCGTTTTTGCCCAGTCTCTTTCTTATGGTGGAGTCGTGAACACTGACCTTAATTGAGGCAAGTGAGGCCTGCAGTTCTTTAGATGTTGTCCTGGGGTCTTTTGTGGCCTCTCGGATGAGTTGTCTCTGCACTCTTGGGGTAATTTTGGTCGGCCGGCCACTCCTAGGAAGGTTCACCACTGTTCCATGTTTTTGCCATTTGTGGATAATGGCTCTCACTGTGGTTCGCTGGAGTCCCAAAGCTTTAGAAATGGCTTTATAACCTTTACCAGACTGATAGATCTCAATTACTTTTGTTCTCATTTGTTCCTGAATTTCTTTGGATCTTGGCATGATGTCTAGCTTTTGAGGTGCTTTTGGTCTACTTCTCTGTGTCAGGTAGCTCCTATTTAAGTGATTTCTTGATTGAAACAGGTGTGGCAGTAATCAGGCCTGGGGGTGACTACAGAAATTGAACTCAGGTGTGATAAACCACAGTTAAGTTATTTTTTAACAAGGGGGGCAATCACTTTTTCACACAGGGCCATGTAGATTTGGAGTTTTTTTTTCTCCCTTAATAACGTAAACCTTCATTTAAAAACTGCATTTTGTGTTCAATTATGTTATCTTTGACTAATAGTTAACGTTTTTTGATGATCAGAAACATTTAAGTGTGACAAACATGCAAAAGAACAAGAAATCAGGAAGGGGGCAAATAGTTTTTCACACCACTGTATATATATATATATATATATATATGAGCCCAAATATTTATAAACAATATTGATTCGCTAAGAACACATGTGGGGGGTGCACAGTGCTGCTACCCAAGGGAAAAAAAAAACAATTAGAGCTCAGCCTCAAATCACATGCTTTTGTCCAGCACCCCGCATACTGTACGCAAACACAAATGAACGTAATACAGGTTTTTTTTATTGTAATTGAATGATATTAAGAAATACAGTGGAATATTGTGACTAAATTACTTTATTTATTAAAATAAATAATTATTATGTTAAATAATTACATGTTAAAGTAGTATTCTTTGCCCCAGCGCCCCTTATTGACCGGCCACCACTGATCGTTACATTTTCCATTGCGAGGTGAGCGAACCCCTTTGTTTCTCGCCCCCTTTCTTTATGAATTGAAATGAAAGATCCAAAGCAAATGCCAAAGGGGGCAAAAGTAGAGACTTGAGTCTGGTTCAGACTTGGCATACAGACTAATAGGTGTTAAAGCTCAACACACAGATTCCGTCTGCTCTAAATGGTAAATGCTGCTTGTTCTGACCCTCTGCATTCTTTACCTTTTGCGCTCTTTGTGACGGCTCGCTGCCAGCTATAATGGCTTGGCTGTTTTTCCTTCCTTATTCGTCTCACCACTGAAATCAATTGAGCGTGGAGAATTTTTCTTCATTACTCCCTGAAGCACTCGGAGTGGAGCTCTTATTCCAAAAACCTGGTCATGGGAGAGTCTTTTATTAATTTTTTTAAATTGGAATGAATCCAGATGCCAGATCACATGTGTGTGTGTGTGTTTGGATAGACATGCTAAGAATGTGGAAATGAAAGATGACTAAGAAGGTTGGGGTAAATGTGTGTGAAAAATGTTCTTGTGTGAAGGACAAAAAAAGAACATCGACATTGTGTCTCTTCCAGTGTGATCCTCCTGAGACAGAACCTCAGCAGTTATGCTCCTGGCTGGTCTCCGTGCGTGTGGGTGGGATTGAGATCCTCACAACTGTGGCACAGCGCAACACGAGGACTTCAATCTTTCCATGTTCATCAGCTGCTGCGTTCCCTCTACTGACTCCCTGCGTTTACTTTGAAAGCCTACGAAGGAGAAAAATAAATCAGTGCGCCCTTGATGGTAACGGTTAAATCCTTCACTGGATCTTAAAACCCTTAAGCCACAAGTGGGACTCTTCTTCTTTAAAATGCACCAAAGTCCATGATCAAGAGGAGACAAGGATCTGTAGTGAAGCTCCGGTGGTGGAGAGAGCTTGCTTTGACCTGATGATCACATGAGGTTTCTTCCTTGGTGTCTTCAAATGTGCACTAGCCACCCAATTAAAAATAAATAAAAGTAAATATTATTTAAGAGTTGTTTTCCCGTTTCAGATGTAAATCAGACAGGCAATACAATCATGGCTCTGACGTGCTGAGAAAACTTGATGGTATCCAAGCACTAGGGAAACACCGGGATAAGTGCATTAGTACAGCTGGGGATTATACAAAGAAATAAACGGACTGTTTACTTTCAGAACTGTGTTGTTATTCTGCACAATAAAAAGTCCCTGTTTGACTTGAACAACCCTCATATGATACCACAATATGTTTTGTTATCTTATGGTTTGACTGAATTCTCTTTATCGAATTTTAGGACTTTCCGGTCATATTCATGCAAAAATATGAAACAATTAAATCGTCACTGTATCAACCAGCTACACAACTTCTTCACTCATCTTACAGTATCAAGCTCTCTTTCCTCCTCTTCATTTCACCCTGAACATGTTCTGCATATTCTCTGAACATCTGGTTATGTGGTAATTCCATCTCTCAGCAGACTCCCAGCATGACCAATGCTTCTGTGTTTCAGCTTTTGCTTACATCATGCAGTCATGTCTAGCTCTGTGTGTGTGTCTGTGTCTGTGTCGGGGTGGGGGTGGGGGTGTTTCAAATCTTGTCTGGTATCTACCCCTGTCCAGTTATTGATTGTTCTCCCATGAGTTTGTTTCATCTTTGATTACTTCATGTTCAGTTTCAGATCTGGAATTAAATTTTTTTTTACCTTTAGTGGAAAGTCTGATCGTGCTTGGATCTGAGCCTTTGTTTTCCAAGTTCCATGTTTTTGATGATCCTTATTTCTGATTATTTCTGTTACTGTTTGTTTATTTCTGCATGATGATTATGATGAGGACATGTGTGCAGAATTCACACAAAGTAATCAGACAAAACATTTACATTACAATCTTTCTCTAAAGTCAACAATTTTTAACCAGGGACGAGGCTTTTTTTTAATTTATGCTTCACTCTGTAAGTTCATTGGAGCATTAATGACTTTGACCTTTACTTCCTCTTTTTATATATATATATATATATATATGAAACACATGATTAACTGTGGAAAAAAAATAAACAAACAGACATCACAGAGGTTGTGTATGATTTTTGTTTGTGTGCTATCGTTACTTTGTTTGGTTATTATTTATTGTGTTTTTGTATATGTATGTTTGTGTGTGTGTGTGTATGTGTGCGTACAGATTAGTTGTCTTGGAGGACACTGTGTAGGCGGTGTCTTTTTTTGTTTTTGAAATATAAAAAGCATGATCATTAAGGAGAACCGTGCAGAAGCCGATATGATTGCGCTGGTACTGTAGCCTCAAGGTGTCAATCCATCTGCTCTGTTTAATGTCATTAGCGCTCTCGCCAAGGCCGGAAAGTTCCTGTCAGTGTAAGCTTTTAAAAAAAATAGTTTTTTCGTTAAAGGGAAAAAAAAAAAAATCAGCCCAATATGTTGAAGAGGATGAATAATACGCAGAAGTGCTTTAAACCATGTTGCTCCATTTCCTCCTCCGCAGCCAAAAAAGAAAGAAACAAAGTTGACACCACTTTTTTTCCCTCCAGCATACACACATTATCTCTTTCCTCCTCTCACCCACTGTGCATGTTGTCTCTCTCAGCGTTGAACCCCCATGCTCCCCTCCACCCCCCCCCATCCCTTCCCAACCCCTCTCACTGGCTTTCTTTCTCTTTTTAGCCGGTTTCCATATTTGGTCTCTCACTCTTTCTCCCCCCTTTGTTGTTCCCGACCTTTCTTTCCTTCTTTTTAAAAAAAATTTTTTTTTTACCCTTTTTATTCATGTGCTCTAGGCAGGAAATATCTCCATAAATTTCCATCCTAAACAAGGAAGGACTTCACCTCAGGCACCAATCCCCCCCCCCCCCCCCCTCTCTTTTTATTCCCACACTCTCCGTCATCCTTGTGTGATGATGATGCTATGCAGGTTTAAAACTCCAGCTGTTGATAAAACAATGCCAGCGCGTCACGAGAGCAGGTGATGGCACCAATTACTGGGTAATTACCTGGCTAATTATGCAGATGCATACCCAGAAGAGATGAAGTGCTTGTGTGTGTGTGTGTGTGTGTGTGTGTGTGTGTATAGAATCTCTGCGGGCACTGGAGGACAGGGTTAGAGCGATGCCTGCTTGGTTCCTTTCGTTTCGCTCTCCAGCGCCCAGTGTGTTTAAACGTTACTAATTAGAGCGGTGAGCTGGTAATGGCGAGTAGCTGGAGAATTAGAGGGTCACTTTATCAGCTGCCAAACAGCTGGCGAGCACGAGTGAAGCGATGAGGAACGGCTTCGTGCTACAGCTCACGGTTAGGCATCTGGAAAAGTTGACATGTCAGCTGTAATAATCAATTAAAGACCAGGTGTTTCCCTGAAGACCTTCTTTAACCATGCATCATATGAAGGAAATAAAAAGATCATCAAATTATCTTTCCATACAGTACAATGGTACAGTGTACTCTGAGGTCTCTGGTCTCCTAACATCCGGTCCACATCAGGTGACCTGACAAAGATCTCTCTCTCTCTCTCTCTCTCTCTCTCTTTACAGCCTAGACACCTCTTTTCGCTCTTGAGGTGGGTTAGAATGAGGAGATTATGAAGACTGCTCCATTACAGACTGTCTCCATACGTCACATGACTCATTTGCTAATGGATTGAATCCTGGTGTAATGTAAAATGCTTTAAAAATAAATAAATAAATAAATAAGCACTACGTACAATTCCACAACTACACTACCAGCCAAAAGTTTTAACACCTCTTCTAATACTGTGGTGTTTCCTGAGATGTATTTCTTTCTACGCTGTAAAACTGTAAAAAAAAAAAATTAGTATCGCTCCATACAATCTGATATACAGTAGCAGGCTGCACCAAACTGGTACTTACCTGAACCAGCCTTTAGGGATGAGTGTACTCGGATCTGTGCCCAAGTGTCTAGTGTGAAAGGAGCCTACCTGAGCTTTAACTGACCACGGAGACCCCGCCCTCGCTTTCAAAGGCTCAAATGTCAAAGTTCACCTTGATAGAGGCTGTGTTCAGTGTGGAAAGCTGGAACTCTCCATGTTGTTTTAGCAGCAAGCTACTCAGCTAACTGAAAAACATGCTGTTGATTGTTTTGTGGATTCTGCGGTGTGTGTGTGTGTGTGTGTGTGTGTGTGTGAACGCAGGATAAGTTTCATCATAGGAATCACACCTTCATTTCTAGTTTTAAATTTAATTTGTGTTTGCTGATTTATCTAAAAAAAAGTTTTCCAGGTGTATCAGGGTATCAAAACTCTTAATTACTGCAGGTAAACTGTAGCTGTTAGCACATGCCTAAGATTTGAAAAGAAAATACTGCAAAAAAAAAAAAAAAACAACAACAACGAAGAATAAATGCAAATGTGTGTGTGTGTCACAGGCTTTGCTGTGTCAAGTTCTCTGGATTTTATGGAAATTGTAAAATGTTTGCGTGCAGATGAGAGAGAGAGAGAGAGAGAGAAGCTACAATAGAAGCTTTGTGTGCTTTAAACTTAAATTCAAACACTGTTTATCCAAAGTTGAAGAGAAGCGTGATAACGAAAAAAATATATCAAGATGAAAAGAGAAGCAGTAGTGGGAGTAAAAAAAAGTATGAGCAAAAGACAGAGAGAGAAAGAGAGAAAAATGGGAGGATGAAAAAAGCAGAGGGAGGGAGGGAGGGAGAGATAGAAAGCCCTCTGACACAGCGCTCCGGAGCCAATGTGTAGAAATTAATTGAGTGAAAGAAATCTGCTGTTTAAGGGTGAAGTGGGTTGTGGGAAGCAGTGAAACAATTGTTTTCTGTCTGCCTGCGGCTGTGTATACTTCATTCCTTCTCTCTCTCTCTCTCTCTCTCTCTCTGTCTCAGGTCTGCTCGCACTCACCTCCTCTCTCTCTCTCTCTCTCTATCACTTTCTTTCTTCTTACTCTTGTATGAATTCATGTTCTTTATTTTCTCACACTGTTTTCGTATCAGCTCGCCTCAACCACTTACTTTGTCATTTTTCCTTTCACTCATCATCATTCTCATTTAATTATGCACTAGTGTGTGTGCACGCGTGTGTTTTTGTGTGTGTTTGATGCCATGCAATAAAATATTTGAAAGAATAGCCTTTGAGAGAGTTCAGTGGGTAACACACAGACACACACACGCATGCACACACACTCAACCCTTGACTTGAAATCTTTCCTTTTTTGCTCTGTAGAAAGTCTCGAATGCAGGTGAAGTTCTTCTCGCAGAGTACTAGGATGTGTTTTTGTGTCTATATATCGATACTGATGATAGCGTGAGCAGGTCAGTATTAACCACACAACCTACTGTAACGTTATTAGTTATCTCGTCTTGGTTGCGGTGTTGAAGTGTGAATTTTTTTCTGGCTAACGTAGTCAAGGCCTATTCCCCCGCCTTAGGGTTCTCATGTGGCGAAGACTCTCATGTGCGTCCCCCAATCTCTGGATGTTTTAAATTTTTTTTTTCCCAAAACAAAATTTAGCAATGTGAGTAATGTAAGTAAAAGCAAAAAGATTTTGAATCGCTTGTTATCAAAGATCGTCAAAGACCTGAGTAGGAGCTGTTAATCTCACTCACATAGTGATGCTTTGATTTATTTATTTATATAGTATATTTTTAAACCCCATTAATACATGTCCTCAGCTATTTTAGCATTACAGCATACATTTGTCTTACGTCGCCTGGTATTATATGATACCGCATGTGAGTATCAAAGCGGGTTTTATGAGCGTGGCATCAGAGTGGTACCCATTTCAGTACTGATATATCCCTGTTACCATCCACTGCATGTACACACACACACACACACACACACACACACACACACACACACACAGTTTTATACAACATACACCCTGGTACATCAATACTGGAAGGCCACACAAACACTGAAGGATAAAAGACGTTTTGACTTCAAGCCAGAAATGATCTCAATACCTCCTTTAGCAGCCCTTGCAGGAAAGAGTGCAGTATCGATCCGGTCTCAAGGCATCGTCTGCGTAATTGTGTGTGTGTGTGTGTGTGTGTGTGTGTGTGTGTGCGCGCGCACAAGAGTCACATAAAACAAGATCTCCAAGCTTTAAAATGGATTATTCAGCAAGAATACTATATGAAGCAAGAAAGGGGGGAGGGTGGGGGGGGATAAATCACAAAGTTCCACAAAGTCGAGTCGGCGATGAATCAACGAGCGATAGCTGCGCGTGTCCGTTGACTTTCCAATCATTGTCTCTTTTGTTGAGGAAATCAAACCAGCTATCAACCTCTGCTTATCGACCTGACAGACATCTTCACACACACACACACACACACACACACACCTCGCTGTCTTATCGCCTTCTCTTCTACGCCTGGTCACAGGATAAACCCAGCTGAGGATGGATCGCGCGCAGGCTGGCCGTAACGCGGCACCGATGTGGCTCTTCAGTCTCCAGGTCATCAATAATGCAGGAGCTGAGCACGTCCTGAGCGCGGAGAAATAATCTATAGACGCACATGCACATTGCTGCTGCTCAGGCACGAGACTTTATTGAAAAGGAGCTTCCCAACAAAATGGGATTGATTTAGTAGCCTCTGTCACTGAGTTCTGACAGGACCTCAAATCGCGGATGGATGTATAGCGTGTCGCGAGCGTCTCTCTCTGCATCGGGGAATTTTACTGTACGTGTCCTATTCTCCATGAGAATGATTTTACTATCTACTTATTTTTATCTTAATATTTTGGAAGACATTTAGCTAAGAAGTGTTAATTTCCCCAGTAGACAGAGACGTCTGGGAAAGAGACGCTTTGCAAGTACAGCAGGATTGACTGTATAGTGAGCAAAAATATAGTAAAAGGCAGACATTTATTTCTTTATTTATTTTCGCTGTTCTTCAAGCTCACTCCAGTCCAAAAAGTTGGCAACTTTAATAGTGTTTTAAACAGCTTAACTCACTAAAATGACACCCAAAATAACAAACTAATCATAGCACGGTGTACTGCATCTACTGTAGAAATATTTTGGAACATAGGCGAGTTATTTAATTTTGGAGAGCAGTATACAAGCCTGTCCAAGGGGTGTTCATGTCATACCGGGACTGGTAAATGTAGGTGTACAGGCCTTTAATATTTACCGCAGACTTCAAGCAGAGTACGGTAATGAGACTCTTAGCCACAATAAAACATTTGAATGATGTAAATGTTTTAAAAGAAGGCTGTACATCCGTGAATTCGCGATCCCGGACTCGAAGGCCCACTGCAGTTGGAACGCTTGATCCTTGAAAATTGAAAGATAACTTGTCATCAACTAGTGGAAGAGACACATTTGTCTGTGGGAACTGTACACACAATCATTCACCAGCACCACTTGCACATTACAGGAGCTCAGCTGGGAGATACTGCCACGTCCCCCAAACAGTCCTGTCCAAGCCAATTCCGCATGTTTGGAAAAGTGTTTCAGACATGAAGCAGGTACAGTAGTCAGTAGTGAGAAAATTTTCTACTTTCATGTATCAAAAGTCCCGCTATGAGTTGAAAAACGTCCATAAAACAGTGGCTTACATTACAAGTATTATTAAAATACACATCATATATAATGTAGGTATAAACTATATATGTTAAGGTCCTCACAACATGTGTGTATACTGTACATGTAAGTACTGTATGTGAGTATATGAGATCTGGTTATTGGAGGATGAATACAAAAAAAAAAAAAAAGATGAAGTTAATAATAAAAAAGTCAATAATTCCCTGGTGGCATTCATTTTTTCCCTCACAATTTTTCCACTTAGCCTAAAACTGTGTTGTTTCATTTCTGTTCTTTCTCTCTTCTTCCTCAATATTAGATTTGACAAATGTATAATATTTCATTTCAGCCCAGGAAAAGCCGGAGGTGAACGTGAGAGAAAAAAGAAGAGAAAAAATGGAGGAAGTGTGAATAAACAAAGCAAGTGACAAACACAAGCCGACAGGCTCTGAGTTTTTTTTTTTTTTTTTTTTTGTATGCTTTTTTCTTTCAGGGATTTTCCCAGCAGCTTTTGATATTAATCCGTTCACTCGTCTCTTCTCTCACTTCTCTCACACCTGGCTCTGGATTTATCTGGCCTCAGGGGAGACGCTTCCTATTTCTCTCCCCTGCTGGAGAGCAGGAGATCTGCCCGTCCCGTCACTTCGCTCCGTCTTTGCCCGTGTTTGCTTCATTTGGGCTGAGATTGAGGAGAGAGCTGCTGATAGAGAGAGATTAGGGACGAGGAGGTCAATTTCAGACCGAATAGAAGTTCTTCCTCAAAAGAAGAAGAACTGTGTGTTTGAGAGCAAAATTCTGAGAGCAACTTACGTCTTTATTAATTCTATAGTATTCAAAAGACACTTTAAGAATTTGTTCATAAAGAACAGACAGATATCTGATTTTCACAGAGAAGGTCAGTGTGGAGAAAAAACACTTCTGAATATTTAGTGTTTATGATGAAATGTGAGGAACGATGAAACACTCTCACGCTCTCTCTTATCTATCTATCTATCTATCTACACCTGCCTGACCTATTCGCCCCTTGTCTCTCCCCATCTTTCTTCCTTTCTATTTCTTTGTCCCTACCTCTCCCCCTCCTTCTTGCACTCTCTTTCTCTCTAACCCCCCCAATACTCTGGGTCTTCCCTTGATCCACCCATCTTACTTACCTTTTCCCTCTGGTTATTTCACTTTCTTCTCTGCTCTTTTGGCTCCCCACTTGGACTTTCATCATCTCTCTCTCTCTCTCTCTCTCTCTCCCTCTCTTGCCATTTCTTTGAGTATTCCCTTGATCCCCATCACTCCTTCTCTAACTTCTTCTTTTCTCTCTATTTCTCACTCAAATTTCTCTTAATCATACTAGCTTTCTTTCCTCTCTCATGTAATGATTCTCTCTCTCTCATTCTTCCTGTCTGTCCCTTTTTTCTTTTTTATCTCTATTACATTCTTTCTCTCCATCTATCTTCCTCTTTATGTCTCTCACTCTCTGTCCATTGCTCTGAATCAGACTCTCTCCCTTTCTTGGTCTCTCGCCATTGTTCTTTTTTCGTACTTTCTCTATCTCTTCCTGCTCTCTTTCACGCTCACTCTCTACTTCTCATTTTTCCATTCTCTTTCCCTCTATCCTCAGCTATTCCCTTGATGCACCCACCTTGCTTACCTTTTGTCTCTTGTCTATCTCCATCTCTCTCTCTCTTAGTCCTCTCTCTGCCTACCTCTATCTATCGATCTCCATCTAGTCTTTTCTCTCTCTCCCTTAATCAACCCCCCCCCCAATTTAGATTTTTTTTTCTGTCTACCACTTTCCATTTCTTTGTATATTCCCTTGTTCCCTACATCTCTCCTACTTCCCCCTCTCTCGGTTTCTCTCCTTCTTCTTCTTCTTGTATCGTCTCACGCTCTCTCTCTCTCTCTCATGCTTTCTACAGTATGTCTCACCCTCTATCTGTCCCACTTCATCCCTCTCTTCTCCTCTCTCTATCTTGGTCTTACTTTTAGTCTCTCTCTTCTCTCGTTTAGTTTTTTACCCTCTTGTGCTTTTTCCTTATGATCCACTCCCTGTATCTCTTACTTTTTTCTTTCCCTCTCGTTGTCTCTCCATCTCAATAACTTTTGCTCTCTCTCTCTCTCTCTCTCTCTCTCCCTCTCTCTTAATCTCCCTCACTTTTTCTTCCTCCCCCTCTCCACGCTTTATCTCTTTCTTGCCCCCTGTGTCCCTCTCTCTATTTTTCTCTCCCTCTCTCATTTCTTTTTTTTCTGGTTCTCCACCCTCTCTAGCCGTTTGCACTGGTGCAAATGGCCTTGATTTATTCCTGTTGATTTAGTCGAGGAGTCTCCAGGCGACTGCAGCGGCTCACACAGCTAAGACACATCTGTCACACACCCTCGCTCTTATACATTGGTGGGTCAAGATGAGTGTGTGTGTGTGTGTGTGTGTGTGTGCGTGCGTGCGTGTGTGCGCAGGAGAGGCATGACGGACAAGGCACAGTGCTTTGACTAAAAAGTAATGGCCCTATTGTATCATGTAAACCTTGTATCATGTAAGGATGCGCTCCACAGCTCTGCCTCTCAGAATATACAAACAAACAAACAAACAAATAAAGAAAGAAATAAATACAGCACAGCACAGCACCATGAGGATGGTTGCACGTGATCAGTTGCACCCGACTGAACTTTGGTTAGCGCTTTTAATTCCAAAATCCATAATATATTTACTTCTCCTGTTACTTTGACTACGGTTTCCACGGCGACCGTTGTCACGCCAGTGCTTTTAAAGAGTCCACTAAAGAGAATGTGATATAACAAAGCTATTTCCATGATCAAATAGAGAAAATGCATAATAGAGGGTGAAGCTTGGCGTGAAAGAGCCTCGGCTGCTTCATTTCTTCACACTTCAAACAATCTCCTAGTAAACAACAGCAGAGGTCAAGAAACACTCTGAACTCGACTCATTATACTTTCCTACTACATTAATTTCAGCTTGTCTTTCTTTCCTTCTTTCCTTGTATCTGTTCAAACAAACTGTTAGTCTCTTCAGGCAGAATGGCTCTCTGACTCATGTGCGTACGCTCTTTTAAAAAAGAGGAAACAACAGTTTAAAGCTGATTTAGATCTGAACGAGAGAGAACGCCACTCTGTAGGAAAGCGTGAGAGAATGAAATGACACAAATAGTGATGAGATGTTAAAATACAAACTAACAAGAAAAAAGCGCAACACACAAAAAAAGGCATGTTTGTGAAATTTGATGAACAGGATAATGACAGAAATCTCCTCTTTTGTTTATTAATAAATTGAACTTGATTGTGTAAAATGTTACTCAAAATGTTATTGGTTTAAACAAGTCACACTGAGTACATTTGCAGCGTACAGGCTATTTTTTAAATTTAGTTCGCCTGTTATTGTGACACACTGAACTAGAAATGCCAGAGGTGGAGGGTAACTGACTACATTTGCTTCATTACTGCATTTAGGTACTGTACATATTTTACGTATCGTTACTTTGAGTACTTTTATTAGAGGATACTTTTTACCTTTACTTCGCTACATCCTAAAACAAATATTTGTACTTTTACTTCATTACATTTCTGCATGGTGTTGCTTTACATAAAAACAATTATGTATAGAGTTTGAAGTGGGAATTTCTCCACCTGCTGACAATTGTGCGTAATTCGGTTTCCCTTGTGGGCACAATTCATAACCTTACAGGGGTTACAAATCAGAAACGGAGCTGGCTGCAGACAGTTACTGTATGAAATGAGTACGTTCACTGTCGGAAAGCAGAAAGAGAGAAAGAGAGAGAGAGAGAGAGAGAGAGAGAGAGAGAGAGAGAGAGAGAGGAGATTTCTACTATTAAACAAGCCACTGTACTTGTGGTAGAGTATACACTTAAGGTCAATACTTCTATACTTTTATCTACATGTAATTAGAGGACTTCTTGGGAATCTCTTCTTTCACTCAACTACAAGCTTTATTGTGGTCGAGGCTTGAGCTTGTAGAACTGTGACTAACGCTGCTTGTATGACTGAAGCTCTGGTGCTGAAGGAACAGCGCCACTTCAGCACCACCAGTACAGTGGACCAGCTGGGAGACACATGTTGGGACAGGAGGAAGAAATACATTGAGGCTCTTACACCCTCAAGAAGAAGATGGGAGGGTGTAAAAGGGGGCGGTGCTTTCGTAGAACTAAGTGATCACACATAATGTACCACTAATCTGTTTGTCTGAGTCCAGTCTGAGCCTTACCTGCTCTGAGGATACTCCACTCTCCTCTTGACAACACCGAGCTGGCATTCTCTCCCAGCCAGACTCCCCAGTTCACCCTCTCCACCGATTCACACCTTGCACAACACCACATGCATTCCCTACACTGACCTTCGGGAAAAATAAAAAGAACTGCACTGTCTCTGCAGCTGTTGTGGTCTTAGTCTGTTCGGCTCGTCTTTGCTTGTCTCTAGATGCTACAAAAACTCTCCTAATATTTATTTGTAGTTATTGAACCAGAAGGATTGCGAAGCCGTGGTTTATAATTAAAAGACACAAAGAGTAGACCTGTGAAATGTTGCAAGAACTCCTGAGAACTTATTCTTGAATATTCTTAAGAAGGTCTGATATGAGAATTTACAGCAAATGGACTAGAGGCTTCATTAAAACATTTAAAATCATCAAAAAGAACAGGCTACATGTTCTGACCTTAAAGCTGCTGCAGAGAGGAGAAAGGTGAGCATGTACATGCGTCATCTACAATGCGTACTGTATGTATGCACGTGTAAAGGCTTGTACGCTGATGGAAAAATCACAGAGGCACCGCAACAGTCACACGAAAGCACAGCAGGTGCCCTTTTACCTTTTAATGAGGTTGAGGTGGAACAAAGTCTTAATCAGGTCACAGTAAAATAAATCATCCCTTACTGTAGGGAAAAAAGTTCATTGAGTTTCATGAGAAATGAAGTAGCGCGTTAAGACACCGAGCTGGAGGCTGTCGTGTCCAGACAAAAACATTATGTTTCGCTGATTGGCAAAACACCAGATCATTCGCAAATTTGTCTTCCTTTAATATTTTTTGCCCCAGAAAAAAAGCCTTTAAATTCTTTCTGATTCTGAGTGTGATTCTGACCACAGTTCCAGTTAGTCTTTAGAATATTTTAGATGTTATTTAGCAATTTTTTAGAAAGATGACGCCTTTCCTTATATACTTGTTTTCTATTTGCCCTGCAAGGTTACATCATGTTAAATTTGACCAAGATAAACGAAATTAACCACTGTGTAAATTATTCTGTGTTCAGACACAACTAGATGATGGTGTACCTTCTTTTCAATTGCTTTAACATGATGAATGATGTCCATATAGAGGGAACTGTTAATGATATCAACATTATTATACTGTAGTTTTTTCTTTAGTAAGGATGTTAAAGGGTTAAAATATCCTGTTTTATGTTTTTTATTCACCCTAGCCCTGTGCATTGGTTTTCTTGCTACCTGATTAGTCACAAACATTTTTCAACATCTGTTTCCTGTAGGATTGCTCGTGTGTTTGGGGTTGATTGGAAAAAGTAAGCTAATGCTCTAAGAGCTTCTTGGTCATTAACATATACACACGGGGCTACAGTATGTATTTATGAAACACTACGACACACAGATGAAGATGTGGTCTTACAAACGTATGCAGGCATTCTTCTTCCACACTCAGGCACACATTTCACACCTGCAGTCACATTAAACCGAGAGCAGATAAAAAAACTTCTAAAAAAAAATATATCTTTTGCTCGTTTATTTAATTTCTGCTGCTAATGAATGTAGATCCTGCCTCCTCTCCACATCTGAGTCACAGAACTCAATACAGGCTTTGGGAGTTTACAGCGATTCTATAATAATGATCAGAGCTGGAGGAAGAGTTCTCCTGCTAGTGCTAGAGCGGAATGAAGAGGGAAAAAGTAAGCGTACGAGCGGAACACCACAGGAACCGAGTAAGGTTTCAGAAGGCAGAGATTCTTCATATCTACTAGCCTGTAATATACAGAAACTGGAATCTGAGACAGCGCTGTTTGGTCTGATAGGGAAGATGCTAGAGATGAATTATTTAGCTCCGGAGGCTTTATGCGCGCGTGTGTGTAGCATGTTGATGCCTCGGCTCACACTCTCGTACCTCTACTCCCTGCACTTTCAGCTTCATGTGATCCTCCCGCGTTGTCTTGCCATCTTTCCTCTTCTTCCAGCAGTAGCCGTCTTTCCTGTACTTCACTTTCTTCCTGTTGTACAGGATCATAGACCCATTCTGTGGCCTGAAAATCATGACAGAGAGACAGAGAGTTATAAATTCAAATATTAACCACCATGAGACATCGGATCTCTGCAACAGAACTACAGCAAAGGAGAACTCTTCCTCCGAAACGTGTGCTATAACGATAATAGTGATGAGTGCTCGTCTCTCGTCACGTGTTCCGTTAACATGCCGTGAATGTACAGACCCGCCCCAATACGGAGCGTATGAACGGTTTCATCATGTGTTGAATAGTATGGGAATAGTTTGTTACACAGTTCATTTCTCTCTTTGCTGTATTTCGTCACTTCTCAGGACAAAATACTGCTTTTTACTCACACAACACGACACCATGCCTCTGCCGTCCCTCATACAGTAGATGCAACATTAAAATTTGTGACCTTTCTCTACTAAAATAAACGCTCGATCTACGAAACCCATTTTCGCATTTTATGACATCATCGACCTCATGCGCAGTCATTCAGAGCGGTTACGGAGAATGAACAGCGCATTTTCTCTCATAAGTGTTTATCAGTGGCATAAGCAGGAATGATGGACTGTTCTCCAGACCTCTGTATTACACACATTAATGTCTCCATCGGGCCTCTTTATCTGCCACATCGATTCCCATTTGTATTGGGAGTTTATTGCTAGCCCTCTCCTTCACTGTTTTATGGCATTCTTCTAAAGCCAATGCTTTTTTTCTTCTTCTACTACTTTTCAGGCACCCATTGCCTATCAGAGAATGGCAGGAAAGAAGGAGGCTGGTTTCTCTAATTAATAAAAAAAAAAACTAATGTATACATTTAACTAAATGTATTAAATTGTTGAGCATTTATTATGCTTTTATATATTTAATTATTCAGTATTTAATTTTATAATATACGAGGGGCGCTCAAGACAAAGTCAGACTTGATGACTGATGAAATTCTGCTGTATGAAAGCGTAAAAGTGATATTTCCACATCCCCTGTACAGTCCTGACCTAACTCCATCACGCCATTACTACATGTTTAGGCAAACATTAAAGAGTTCCTGGAAGGCCAGAGTTTCAGACGTGAAGCAGGCAGTTTCATAAAGGTGCCGCCGTACTGAAAAAAACTTTTATCTTGATGGCATCCAAGCACTAGTGATTCATAATGGATAAGTGTATTAGTGTCGCAGGGGATTATATCGAGAAATAAAGGTTTTTTTTTTACTCTCAGAACTGCAATTTATTTGCAATTCCGTTATTTTGTACAATCAAAAGTCCCAGTGTGACTTGAATGCCCCTCACAGAACAACGCAATATGTTAAATTTATAGCTATTTGTTGTACTGTTAGCTCTCTCCTTGACTTGTTTTCTACACCCACCGTATTCTTTATTTTCTTTCTGCATGCCTTTTTTTTTTTTACATACACAAATCAGTCAACTATCAGAGGCCTTTCCCAGATTCCTGAATTTGCTTGGCAAGAACTGTTCACCGAAAATCATAGGAGGAATACCTGAAAAATGTAAACGTAGATGGTGACCAAAAAAAAAAAACATTGTAGCGTTTTTTTAGGGGTTTGGATGCTTTGTAGATGGACTGTGCCTCTTCACAGCAGATACTGTAGAAGAGTCTATCAAAAAAATGCACAATGTCTTGTTGTATGTTGACGTGGAAGCCTAAAGCTGTGGAGCACTCTGGAAAAACCTCTCATACTTTATATGTGTTGGAGCAAATCTGCTAAAATGGTTGAATCCGACCCTGTGCACCAAACCACAGAGCGTACGACAGTGGAAGGTGTGAGAATGACAGTTTTTATGCCTAGTTGTAATTTTAACCCTGGAAAACCCAGACCACCTTATCCTAATAGGAAATCTATCTCCTTTGGCTGAAATGATGATACAGACCCAGTGAACCCTAAAACAGGTGTTTTTTAAAAATTAACCCTTTCCTACTACATGTAATGACATGGGTCATATATGACCCCTTGGGATATCCAGTATGTTTGACCAACTGGTAACTTTCACTCATGACATAAAGGCAGGAGTTCTTTCTTAGTAAGGAAAGACCAGATTCGCATTTCAAAATATATTTATTGATTTTAACTTTTCATCAATGACTATGCACATAAAATTTTGTTCTAAGGCAGGAACTAAAAACACTGGCATCAGCGTTTATATCACCAAATAAAAAGCACAGTAGCAGCCATGTTTGATGTGAAAAAAATCAGGCTAGTTCAGTCAGTTACCACTAAATGTCAGTGTTATGGGTTCACATAGGGGACACTGGGTTGTAATGCAAAAAGAAATCTTTACTTTGGTGTGTGGGTTGAATATGACGATGAAATAAAAGTCTGGGTCAAATATGACCCCATGGGTTCTCCAGGGTTAAATACACTGTACCATTTGTGGTGTGATGTGATGTCACAAGGTACATTTGGGAATTCGTGGAAGCCACTTTGTTTATTTGGGAATTGGTTTCGGAGAAGTGTATTCCTGTAAACTTTACATTCCTGTAAAGTTTAAATCATAAAATTGTAATTAAAGTGTAATTAATTAAATGATGAATTATTATTTATTAATTAACATTTACATTGTTATGTAACTAATTACACACATTTATAATACATTTATAATCCCTGTGTGAATACTACATTCTCCTCGCTCCTTTCTTGTTTCTATTTCATTTTCATGTTTCAAATGAAAGCATTTTGTTTCCAGAAAGTAAAACAGAAATAAACAGAAAGGAAGCACTTTAGCTGGGGTCTTGTGAGGCAGGTCCCCGAGCATATTCACAGCAGCGAGCACGGCGTCCGCCCCTGCTCTCTCCTCTGCCTCTGTGTACGTAAGTGATCCAATTAATCTTATCGCGTTTATACATATTTATACATGGAGAGTGGGATGGGAAGAAAAGGAGCACCGACCGCTTCGTTATCGGACGTGGATGACAGAGGGCTCCTTCTGTTTCTGCAAATTAATGGAGAATAATTCTGTTCCAGCAAAAGTGTGTGTTCCTACCAGGACAAACTTCTTATCTACAGAACAGCTCCTATTTAGTTTACATGATAAATCTCGTAAATACAACTTTTAAAGTAGCTTTTAATGGCCGGGCACGTGCCGTGATGAATTATGAATGGGTTTGCAGCATTTCCGTAATGCATTAAGAAGATATAAAACCTAGAATCGACACGCCTGAGTAGCAAAATACATCCATGCACCGTATTGTAATTATGCAATTAATTCATAAAGCGACATAATCCTTAAGTAAGTACGCCTCCAGAGCTACATGTATCTGCTGGTCCGCTGATAAAAGCTGCGCACAATAAGCGGCATTAACAGCTACTAATTTAACCACAATGGTGATGAGGTAACTTCGTTACTTTGTGGAGAAATGTTCTTCCACTACTTCTTGCTCAGAAATGGTTAAGAGCTGATGAGAAAGGTGGGTGGTTTCGTGGTTGTGTCTCTACTGAGCTCTTAGCAATTTATGTGCTTGACACACCGACACTGCTAATTCATTAACATGACTATAAGAGCTGACTTGCATTGTTTGTGAGAAATACTCTATTTTATGAGCATAATGGTTTATCAGGAACATCTGAAATTGCCCCAGGATAAGGCTTCTGTAAGCATATAAAATGTATATTATGAAATAAACATGAGCAAAACTGTATCTAGTTAGAACTTGCATATACAGCTTAGCTTATACACTGTATTAGTGCAGTTCATTAGAATTGCTGCACTATGATTGATAATCATGGTTTACTCCTAGTGCTATAAAAAGGCAGACAAAGCAGTATTTTTATCCACTTGTATTTTATCTGAGGCCATAATAACCAAAAAAAATTATATTGTATGCTCATGTGCAAACACGTACGATGGTGTCAATGGAAAAGTGTAATCTGATCTTTGCCCAGATCTCATAACACTTTAACAGTTCATAACCTCCTCAACAAATGTGAATTAATCCTTGATGAAGAGTGAATTATTGTCAGTAGTTAAGAAACGATCAAGCTTAAATATCTCAGATTTAAGGACTTCATAAAGTGGAATGGATTTATGAACCAGTGGAGAAACTGTATGGCGACTTCTTAGCAGCCTCAATAAAAATTTGTGAATTATTAAAAATTTTTATTTTGGGGTTTTATAACAACGTAAAATGCCACTGGCTATAGGTGGTAAGGAGCATTTTTTTTTTCTTCAGGGGGAACCTAAACAAGGGAAATGACTAATTTGACCTGTTTTTTTGGATTACAATTAAACAGGAGCTGGAAGATTGGAGTGGAATTAAATTGCAGGGGACACTGATGAGCCCCGGCTTTCTGACACTGCCTCATTCAGTCCTTTATAATGCTAGAATTTTCACAAGGACTTTTAATGCTACTTTATTAAAGCTTAAAAAAAAGTATAATTTCGCACATCATGTTCTCTAAAAAAGGCACTAAACTGCACCCTTTGCCAGTGGGTGGTCTTTTAAGTCTTTAGATATTCCAGGAAGTGAATACAATGCACCCATAAACCAGATTTTTTTTTTATTTTTAAGGGACAAATCTGCATATTTATGAGAACATCTGCAGTATATAAAACAATTTTATATATATGCTCACTCTTTCAATGATATCTTTACATTTCATACATTGAAGGACCTGAAGCCTGTCTCAGAAAAAAATTCTGTCTGTATATCTGCATGCCTGTCCAGCCGAGTTTCCCCTCGAGGGGGCGTGGCTATACACATAATTTAACCAAGCCAATCAATTCAGCGGCTGTCCGTCAAGGTGGGCATGGCTATATGCGTCACTCTAAAGAAACCACGGTAGCTTACGGATGACGCGAGGATGCGGAAGACACAGAAACGATGGCAACGCACCTACAATCCCCACCAAACACCGAACAAAAGCACGGCACAGCCAGGCTTATTCAGGCAAAATGGGACAAACTGAACCTTGACCTATAGTTCAGTCAAATGTTAAAAAGGGTAAAAGGGAAGTTATGAGTAGTTATGTGTCACATGTTAATCAGATTATTTTTAGCTTTAATCTCTTAAGTATTTCTACTAACTCTTTACCCGTCATTGCCACTAACAGTAACGCTACTGACAAATATTTATAATACTTTTATATTCCACTGTACTGTACTCACATGTAATGTTTGCAAAATTTGTCATTTCTTGTTCTTTTACACAGCAGGTGTAATTATATCAGCAATTATGTTTTTTTTTTATTTCCTATCAGCTTATGTTATCAGATTCGAACGAGTGAATTCATATAAACCAGCAATTTGTAGCTACTCTACTATCAGTGCTAGAGAAAATTAAGCAACACCTTCTAACCAATCAGCATCCAGAAATTGACAGCATGTTATTACTTTGTACTACTGTTTAATGAAAATTGTGCTGAACCAGGGCTGTGTGTGTGTGTGTGTGTGTGTGTGTGTGTGTGTGTGTGTGTGTGTGTGTGTGTGTGTGTGTGTGTGTGTGTGTGTGTGTGCAGTTTGACCAAATCTCTAAGGTGAAAAGAAGCCAAATTACAAGCAGAAACAGATTCGGAAACAAGGTCAGTCTATATACAACAAACAGTCCTAGAAACTATTTGGAGTAACACGGGATTGGGTTTTAAACATAAAAACTGTTTTTGACCACTCCTCTCTCTGTTTTCAGCTTTTAATAAAAGTGACAAGTGTAAGGAGTCACCTTACTGTATGTCTCAGTGTTATCCATCTTGTACTGTACATTGTGACATTAGAGTGAGGATGAGAGCTGGGTCTGTTTGTGTGTTAGGAACATAAACCCCCCCCCCTCACACACAAAAACATAATGTGACTTGATCTGTATTGTTAGCAGAGGGCCGCTGATGACAGGAGTTCATTGTTGTCAGTGTGTTTTATCAGGGTAGGTGTTTTATCATCTGCCTTGATGGGAAGTGCTTCAAATGCAAATATCAACTCGTCCCCAGTTACCAGTTGTTCATTATTACATTTACTATGAGTTAATTTCCTTCGGTACTGTATATACAGTATTCAAATTCAAATTCAAATTTTATTTGCCACATACACAGTCACACACAGTACGATATGCAGTGAAATGCTTATACGACCGCCAGTGACCTTAAAAAGAGAATTAAAGCTTATAATAAGAAATAAATATTTATAAAAGGAATACGATAGAAAAAATTTAATTTAACTAGGATAATAGGATAGGAGAATATACTGTACATAAAAATAGAAATAAAAATAGAAATATCTGTACAATAGAACGTTTAAGAAATTTTGAAATTTGTTGAAAAGATGGTGTGCAAATATGCATAAAAAAGTGTCTCATTAAGGTGCTTTATTAAAGTGTCTTTGTGCAATGGTCCAGAACGTAAACGTAAACATGTAAGTGTAGATGTGTGTGGATTTGTCCATAGTGTCCATGGATGTTAAAAGATTGTGTTAGTTCTGCATGATGGTGTGGTTGAGGGACCTTATCGCCTGCGGGAAGAAGCTCCTCCTCAGTCTCTCTGTGTTGGCCTTCAGGGAGCGGATTCGCTTCCCAGACCACAACAGAGTGAACAGTCCATTGTTGGGATGGCTGAGGTCCTTCACGTTCTTCCTGGCCTTGGTCCAGCACCGCTTGGTATAGATTGAGTGCAGGTCAGGGAGCTCGGTGCGGATGATGCGCTCAGCTGATCGCATCACCCTCTGTAGAGATCGTCTGTCCTGCATGGTGCTGTTCCCGAACCAGGTCGTGATGTTTCCCGTCAGGATGCTCTCTACGGTGCAGGAGTAGAAATTCCTCAGCACCTTGGAAGGCCGTCTGAAGTCTCTCAAGCGTCTGAGGTGGTACAGACGCTGCCGGGCCTTTCTTACCACGGTGTTGATGTGACAGGACCATGACAGGTCCTGCGTGATGTGAACACCGAGGTATCTGAAGCTGTCCACTCTCTCCACTCCTGTTGATGATGGGGGTCTGGTAGTTCCTCTCCTGCTTTGTACTGAAGTCCACTATCAGCTCCTTTGTCTTGCTGACGTTCAGGAGGAGATTGTCCCTCTGGCACCAGTTCTCCAGATTTCCAATCTCCTCCAGGTAGGCCGTCTCATCGTTGTTCGTGATCAGGCCGACAACGACAGTGTCGTCAGCAAACTTGATGACGGCGGTGGAGTTGGTAGTGGCCACGCAGTCATAGGTGTACAAAGAGTACTGCAGGGGGCTCAGAACACAATCCTGGGGGGCTCCAGTGCTGAACGTGAGTGAGGCTGAGACATCCTTACTGTCTGTGGTCTGCCAGTTAGGAAGTTGGAGATCCACTGACATATAGATGAGCTGAGTCCCAGGTGCTCCAGCTTGGTGGTGAGTGTGGAGGGAATTATGGTATTAAAAGCAGAGCTGTAGTCGATGAAGAGCATTTTAACATGATTCCCCTTCCTAGTGTCCAGGTGAGTGAGTGATGTGTGTAGGAGATGTAAGATTGCATCGTCTGTGGATCGGTTTGGTCGGTATGCAAACTGTAGTGGATCGAGTGTGCCTGGTAGTGAAGATATGATGAAGTCTCTGACAGGGCGTTCAAAGCACTTCATCACTACTGAGGTGAGGGCTACAGGGCGATAGTCATTGAGAGAAGCAGGATATGGTTTCTTCGGGACAGGAAAAATTATGGACTCTATGAAGAATGTGGGGATCACCGACTGAGATAAAGAGATAAAGAAATGTTGAAAAGCTATTTAAGAGTATGTATGTTATTTGAGTAGGTTTATTAGAGGGTACTTTTTACTTTTCCATTAGTCCAATTAGGGATTGTGAAATATTGACCATTATATTTATTACTCGTTTGTTTTTACTCCACTACATCGTACAGCAAATACATGTACTTTGTACTTTGCTGTGTTACATAACCAGAGCGATGTGTGGCATTTAAAGCAGCCACCTGCTGACCTTTATTCATAATTGCATGATTTGTCTTCTCTCCCTGAAATGCTTAATCATGTGTTTGAAACCCAATGTGGTCATGTCTCCAAACAGAGACGAAACAGCATGATCACAATCAGGAAGCACAGAGAGAGATATAATCATTTTCTACAAAAAACGAAATAGGCTCTAGTTCATGTCTGGTGCTAGTGCAAAGAGTCGAGAACCGACACTCGTCAAGAAATCAATTTGAGAATTTGGAAGTCTTTTGGAAGAGCAGTGTTCATACAGTAGTTCTGGTCCAATGTTGAATCGTTGTCATCTTGTGACTCTTCATGCCCGGAAGCGGCAACTCTTGGCATCAGAAAGTAAAAGTGCTGCCACAGATTTGTTCCATCCATTGACTTCTTTGCTTGGGCTTAAAGGCTACTGTGTGCTAATACAAGCTCAGTACATTTGATACCTAAATTAAATTGACGGTGAGTGTTTCTGTATGTTTGCTCTAAAAGAAATGTAAATGGAGGACTATCTTGTCTAGGATACAGGTACAGGATTCCCCACCACTGCACATCAAACGTACAAACGGATGTGAAGTGTATAATCCATATGAAGTGTGTAAATGTTCTTCTCACGTAGTGAATGCGTATGTTCATGCTCTTCCTCGATCATGTGTGTTAGGGTAGGCTAGGCTCGACTGCGTCATGCTAGCATGTGTCGTTTTTGCTGTTAAGGTTTTCCGGTGTTCTGGTTTTCTACAAACGAGGAAACCATTGTCCCAGCAGAGCTTATCTGGATAAAAGACCCCACAGAGGCTTTGTAAATAAAGGCTGCTTTCTGTCTCTATACCGGGGCGTGAGTCGAGGTTGTTTGTGTCAGTCCTGGAAGGCAGGAAGCAAGATTCTAGTGTCTTATCTCCAAAAAGCAGAGACGACCTCGCTGCCAGGGATCAATAAGGTGACCACTGGCAACTTTAAAACGCATAGCGCTTTCGGCTTCTCTTCCGAGCACGGCTGACTCGCCATGGCCGAGTTGAATAATTGCGTACACAAGGTGTCATGATCGGTTGATCCGAGTCTCATTTTATGGATCTGTACCTCAAAGAAGGTGTTGGAGGTCAGGAGGTGTTGGAGGGTGGTGACTGGAGTCACGCTGTGGGCCGTAATGGAAAGTCTGGATTACGCTGTTACGTGTTACGTTGTTGTCAGTAGGTCTGAGTCAGAAACTGGTGTGCGTCAGAAACAGGCACCACAAACACGACTCATGCGATGGAGTCATCGGTGCCTACCCGGAGGCGAGTCGACGTTTTCGGGTTCTTTGAATATTTTTATTTTTAGGTATTAGTGTTTAGTTTGCCTTCAGGTTCCAAAATGTCCTATTTAGGAGATAAAAACATGATGCTCTCTTTTAAAGTGGTAATAAATAAATAGTTTACTTTCTGTCAGAAAGAAAAAAAGAAGTGTTTGCAAAGTCACAAGAAAGTTTATGACGATTCACGAGAGGTTTTAAAGCAGAGAGGAAGAATCATGTATTAGGTTATCTCATCTGTATTAGAAGGGCACAACGTGTGCGGGACTGATGCATACTGTAGGTTTAATGAAGCTGTTTGAAGTCTGTGACGAGAATACATGCGAGACTGGCTGTTGTCTATCAGTAGGGAGGTCTCCTGCCCAAACACACACACACACACACACACACACACACACACACACACACACACACAAGACATAAGGTATTTTATCCTCCTTCCTCTTCAATCTCTCACCACACCCACAGGGAGTCAAATTAATTTCTTGCCAGACTGCAGGGTATTAAAGTACGAGTCGGTCGTCTTTGAAAGTGAGCAGGGCTTCAGTCTATTGTTATGTGGAAACAGGATTCTTGCCGAGATGTGATCGAGTTGCTTCGATGTCTAATGTGTCACGCCACTGGAACGCACAGGGACCTCTCCTTTTTTTATTACAGATTAATCAAATGCAATATTTTGCAACTATACAGTATGTGATGAGAACGAGCTACCGAGTTTCACCTCAGTTTCATCAAATCTGCGTTTTCTTCCCAACCTGTGCAGGCTTCATATGTCTCATAATCTAGACCTCTGACTCTGCCCTATTTAAAACCCTGTCTAAATACAGCATGGTATGTTCTCTGTCTCCATCTCCTCGCTTCGGCTCAGCTCAGCATAGGCTCGGTCCATTCCCATTCTCGTCTCATCCCTGTCTCACACCTCTGTAATTTCATATCCATCATTAAAAGGCTCGGGGAGAACGAGGCTCCGCTGGAGCGCCCGGCTATAAAAAGCATTCCACCAACGAGCGCCTTGCCTTCCATTTCCATCTCTGTTGTAAATTGGCAATTTCTGGAAGCCTGACAACATTGTTTTCTCGACAAAGAGTGAGGAGAAGACAGCAGCTTATTAACCTGGTCTCAGATGCGCCCACCGTTCAGGTTAATAACCGTAAAGCGAAACATCCGGGGGCCCGGGGGAGAGCATGCCGTGAGACTGGCATTGATGATCATGAGAGAGACAAGCAGCAAAGCCCAGGAGCTGATTGCGATGAAATTAGATTAATCTTTGAAATTATATAACGGGGCCTCAAATGTTTGTCGATTTTATTCCTCTCAGATGCTCCCTCCCTCTCTCAACTCTGTCCTTCCCTCTCATCTTCTCTTTATTCTTCCCTCGACACTCCTTCCTCCTTCCCAAAGTTTCTCTCTCTCCTTGAACAACCTCCGGTTTTATCTCATCTGGACTTTTATTGATTAACAGTCAGATGTTTTGTCATCTTCAGTATAATTAAACAGTGATGTCGAGATACACCGATACATCACTTGCGACTGACGCGGTGCTAAACTACACTCTTTGGTAGAGGACAGTGCTTGGTGGCTTCAAGCCTGCAGGTCTTAACTAGGCGATTTATCTGTCTCTGATGTTTGTCTCAGCAGTTTGGTTCTCTTTCTTTCCCAGTGGAAAAACAAAAGGGAGCGAAAGAGACATGTGCATACTGTTGGTAGTGCTACACTCCATGCACCATTGGCACTGCTCAGAGAATCCAGAGCATCAGCTCTTATTCATCAGTCATAACAAGGAAATGGCACACTTCAACATCAAATGCTCCAAAGCACATCGTCATCAACACTGCCTGAGAAAGACTTTTATTCTGCTTGATTTTTTTTTTTTTGTAAAGTCTACTCTTTACTCTGCTACAGGTTTGCCTCAGCAGTTTTGTCCTCTGTCCCAAAGGAATATAAGTGAGAGAGAAAGTATGTGGCAGACCTGAGGCCAGCATTGCACATCGTGCAGTGGAGGCGCTGTTTGAGGAATCCAATGGATCAACTCTCATTCATCAGTGTGTGGTTGCATGCCGCTCCGGCCCACTGACGCAGCACACGGTGCAGCCACTGGGCCAGATATCGACCCACGCCACGTGTCCACGCCATGGGAGGGGATGAAGAAGTGCACAAGAGGAAGGAGAGAAAGCAAGGCTTAAGCTCACAATATCACACAGTGTCAACAAAGTAGGTAATGATTGTAGTAAATACTGGTGGTATTTTTTATTGTATGGTATGCTCTCTCTCTCTTTCTCTCTCTCTCTCCATTCAATATAGCACTTCTTACATGCAGAGACACAGTAAGGCCAGAGCCTATGCCAGGAGTGTCAGGGCGCTAGGTGGAGTATACCCTGGACCTGGTGCCAGTCCATCGCATGACACACAAACACAGAAACACACACACACTATTGCAATCGGGAACGCTACTTAGCCTAATCTGCATGTCTTTCAAGTGTTGGAGGAAACCGGAGTACCCAGTGGAAACCCACAAAGCGCGGGGAGAACATACAAACTCCATGCACTCAGACCTGAAACCTTCAATCCTGGATGTGCCAGGCGACAGGGCTAACCACAATGCTTTATGTATTAAATATCAAGAAGTTAGTTATAGTGTGATGCTTGGATGTGCCCTTTATTACTTGCGCTTTATTCATCATTATTACTAGTTCAGTTATGATGATATAAAAATTTAAAAACCTAAATGATAACTATCAGGTTATGGTTTAAGCTTCTGAAGACAAAAATCCAGAGCTTTTCTCTCTCGATATTAATTAGAATTCCTATACAGAAATCGTGGCAGAACGTAATGCAGGTACATGATGCTGAGTGAAGGGTGACAGCAGGTCAGATATTTAGCTGTATAATGTATGAAAAATTGCTGATGCATGAAAGTCAAAGCATAAAGATGATGAACTAAGGGACTAAAGTGCTACTCGCTCTTTTTGTGCAAACAAGGTGGGGTCTAAATTCCAGCGTTCCACCTTCAGCAGATGATTGAACAGCAGTGTGAGTAATGTCAGATGGTAAAAATAAACTAATACGTTATAAGTTACATGTTTTCTCAGGCATTTCTTACTTCACTTGCCTAATTTTCTTTTTATTCTGTAAAGCTGCTTTGTAACAATGACCATAAACAAATAAAATTCAACTGAATTGAATTAAATACTATTGATTTGTTGTACTATTGTACAATAGATTGATGACTGTACATGTCTCGTGATGTTCATCAGGCTGGATTTTTCCTTCTACTTTGCTGCGAGTGGATGTGTGGAGCTGACCGTGCTGGCAGTGGATCCTTTGATGAACAGCTGACAGGGATAAACAGGAGCTTTAGGATGACACATGCCTCTGAGATGGAGAGCATCCTTAAACAAATCTCTGATATATCCTCTTCATTCCCAGGCTAAACCTCATGGAAAATACGACAGATATATGTCTGATAAATGCATATATTTACTCCTGAGGTTGGGGTGACCCCCATTTACATTCCACACTCTGGGTCACTACTTAGTTATAACAGCCTGAAGCATCACTCTAGTTTTTGTATAACTTCATCTTCCTTTTCTCGTGTCATAAATTATGCAACAGGCACAGAGATGTGGGAAATGGTCTAGGTTACATTAGCAACAACCTGAAACTGAGAACCACTGCATGAAGCTAAAATTGACCAGCCCTGACTTATCAAATAAAGAGCAGAAACAAACAGCGAGGTGGGGAACTCGAGAAAGAGACAGTGAGAGATGCTGTCCTCTGTAACATATGGCCCTGACACTGAGGGTCAGTGCGCCATCGGGGAGTGTGCAGACCGATAAACACTGCATCGGCAGCGGGCTGGGTCCTCTGTTTCCCGTTGCGTAAGCCCCTCTGCCATCGCTGCCGCTAGCGGAAATACTGAATATCAATGACCACTCCACCTTCCCTGTGGTCGCCTCTGCTTCTGATCCTTTTGACCCCCATTTCCTTCCTCCATTTCCCTGCCCAGCGGGAGCCCTCTCTGGATTTGCTTATACTCTTCCTCCTCCTCCTCCTCCTCCTCCTCCACTCTTCAGGGTTCTTTTTCTCAGACAGATGGCGCTGAGCCAGATTAGAGTTTCCTGACACATCCTGGGATGAGTTTCTACTGCGATCCAGTGTGTGGACTGGTTTCAATGAGACCGCATAGCCAAATAAATGGCTGATAAACTGGTTCACTTATACAAACAAACCAAGGATAAAGTCAAACAGATATACTGTAGCTTGTGGGATTATGTGGAGTAAAAACCTGACCTTTCGGTTTTATGCAGATTAGCAGTGACATTGATTTAATGCAGAAATGTGTTAGAGGCAAAATAAGGAGTTTACTTCAGTTATAAATGTCGATCAACACTCCACCACCAGGGGCAGTTGTAACTCTGTGGGTTAAGGCGACCAGAAGGTCAGAGGGTCAAGCCCAAGCTCAACCACAATGCCACTTTGAAAATGTCACTGTGCAGGATTGTATATGTGACAAATAAAGACTAAAGCCTATAGGCCCAGGTGGACAGAACAGGTGCGTCCAGAGCACCCATGGCAGAAGGTCCTCCACCTGCTCTGATGTCAGAACTCTTAAACATCCCATTACCTTCATGCTGGAACAACAGCAAAAGCCTTGACACTAGACTGCCTTTTAGTTCACTGCAGTTCAAATTCCCCTTTATTTGTGTCTTTACTTCTACAATCTGTGTGTGTGTGTGTGTGTGTGTGTGTGTTTGTGTTTGAGGGGGGACTGTGGCCTCATAAAGCCTCCGCTTTATTTATTTTTCAGATTTACATCCCTCGTTAAGCCAAAGACACCCTCCACCCATGATGGGTTGTTAGTGTGGCTCGCTGCCCAGTGTTGCTGGGGCAACATGCTATTAAGATTACGCTTCATTAATGAATATGGCAGCCTAGTGATGCTGTAATAGTCTAATATTCTTACGACAGCAGCTGGGCTTTGTCCAAGCAAATACTGGATTTTTTTCCCCCCCTACATTTTTATGAGAATAATTTGTTTCTGGGTTCTGGCCACCTGTTAGCCATGATTCAAAAACCTCTTGTGACTTCATAGCTGGAGTGACACGTTGCTGTGGATTTTGTACTGAGTGAAATGAGAGTTGCAAATCGAACCTCATGTGCTCACTCATCATCATGTCTCCTTACAGCTTACAGCAGGTAAAAAGTTATGCACCGTTCCTGTGGATGCCCTGGAGACAAAAAAAAACAAACACGGTGCTGCTGTAGAGCCCCATGGGGCTGTAAGTGTCAGAGGTGTGTGTGTGTGTGTATTTGAGCTAGGATGGACTGATGGAATGAGAGTGTTTAAAATAAACTCATTTGCATGACTTGATGAGGTTCTGGCAGAGTCGAGAGTGTGTATGTGTCAGTGAAGGTGACCTACAGGGTTAATAGTATGCGAGGCAGGAAAAAATGACAATCGCTGCTACCTTCCTCCTTCTATTAACAGACTACCTTTTTTCCCCTCTTTTACAGTCGATTTCTGTCTAATTTCATGCTTTTACACGCTTGTGTAGTTTTATGTACGAGTGCTAAACCTACAGTAGCAACAATGTTAACATACTAATCAAAACAGTAATTAAGTAAATAAGCATGTGAAATAAAAAAGTAGGAGTATGATCTTTGCCAATCAGTTTAGCTTCTCTCTTGCCTTTTTCCCGTTGCTAAGTTTCCTCTAACAGCAGCTCTGACAGCAATGCAAAATTTTATAAAAAAAAACAAAACAAAAACAAACAAACAAAAAACCAGAAAGAAAACACTTACAATTTAAGCTATGATATGTAAGTATTAAATGTACCGATTTGTATTGCTAACACCAAACAATGACACACATTATCACATTAAAATTAGGTGATAATTATTTATGAAAATAAAAGAAATACTTTAATTAATGACAAACTCTAAATAAATGTCAGACTATACTGTACGTACGTATATATTATCCGTAATAGATTAAAGCCTTTTGCTTTTAAATAACTGCACAGGACTTTTATTGCGATTTTAACCTATTATTGCCTTCTAATTCTAATTTCTATAATAAGCACTTACTATTAAAATTTCTAAATAGACATTTATGCAACATGTATGAAGGGCGTCTCCAGTGTCAGCTTTAGTGTTCAGCTTGCATGTTGCATTTCCACAGTAACATCACAAACTACGTTTATTGACTTAATGGGAAATGGAAAATGTGCAGTGCTGGACAGAAAATAAGAACAGGAAGTCATTTCTTGATTTTTGTTTTTGTGTGTACTTATATTCCAGAGCATACTGTACATTTAACTATAAATAGACAAAATGTACAAGCTCAGTACCCAAATTGCCCGTAGTGTGTTAGTGTGTGTATGTGTGTGCCCTGCGATGGATTGGCACCCTGTCCAGGATGTACCCTGCCTCATGCCCTAAGCCTCCTGGGATAGGCTCCAGGTCCCCGCGACCCTGAATACAGGATAAAGCGGTATAGAAGTTGAGTGAGTGAGTGAGTGAGTGAGTGAGTGTACAAGCCCAGATGCAGGTGTGAAAGTTAATTACATCAGTTTATTTGTAACTGCAGTGCGAGTAAAAATGGGTGTGTGTTTTGGTGTTCTGAGGGTCTACCTGGTGCTGATATAACTCATGGAAGAGCAAAACAGGAGCGTTGGAAGAAAACTCCATGGAAAATGTCCCATGAAAGCAGCCATACGAGAGCGAAGATTCACTTCTCATGATGAAATGAAGACAGCAGTGCGTTGATGGCTTGCAGCTCAGCTTGAAACGTTTTTTATTGAGGGAATACGCAGTGTGTTGAAAGTCAAGGAGATTAGGTAGGAAAATTATGCATTAAATAATTTAACAACAAATTTAATAAGGTTAACAAGGTAACCAAATTGATGTGGTATACTGTAAGAGGAATAAAACACTTACTTAGCCTAGTTGTGTCTAGTGGCTAGTCATTTATTACTCATTTTATTTACATAAGATTGTGGATGGTGATGAAGACAGGACACTTGCTTTAACTGAGCTTTTTCTGTGTAGAATCCATTGCAAAGGTCAACGCTGTGCTTCATAATTATACTACAGTTAGTTCGAACTAAAAAGCAATCAGATTGGACAAGAGATTTTCCACGATTGGCATGTTAACAGAACTGGCTGTTTAACTCTATGTATCTCTCGGCGACCTACAGTAGGTGTTCTACAGTCATTAATAATACTTACTTCGTGAAATAGGTCTGTTCAGTCCACAGTACTGAGGAGAGAGCAGCTGACTGCCAAAATCTGGAAATATAAAGTCAAAATCTCGTACGTTTCTCAGGACTGTCCACCACCTCCATGGCTTATTCTCCTCACCTTTTGGCTACGTAGCACCCGTGAGAATTTAAATCTTTAGTACTTTCACTATCTGTCGATCGCCAGCTCTGAGTAACTGGTTAAATAAAGACACAAAATCATAATCTGTTGATAATAAATGGTGTTTGTTGAACTGGTGCATACAAACAATATCAGACTCAATGTCATGCCGTATTGCTGGATATAGCACAGATGTAACGCGCCCTTGCGCCTATGATTGCATCACGGCCGTGCTATATTCAGTAATACAGCATGACCTCCAGGGTGATTGCTTAATTAATTCTCTAATACTCACATTTGACTCATTAAATAAATTTTAAACTGGTTCTGAGCTACTTGAGCACTGTGACACATTTTCTTCACCTTTTTTTCCCACTCCCATCGTGTCCCTGACAGGTCCCTGATTGGGTATGCTGAGTCTCAGAGAGAGTTTGCTCCAAGCCGGCATATCTGTACGCAGGTCCATACTTTAGAGCCGGGATGTGGAATGTTTACTCAGTACGCGCTGGCGCCTGTGACTGAGTGTTGCGTTACAGAGCAGCCGTGTTGTCATACATAATAAGGCAGCAGAGTGCTCGGAGACGAAGGCCTGCTCCTCTTCTTCTCTTGGCTCTGTTTTAGAGCTACAGTACCTAGGGATTCGGCTAATGCAGGTGGTGTTTATACCTGGGGCTCCGTTGCTTTTTAGGGTATAAACAGGTTGGCTTTTACCAATCGATCGATAGCTCAGCTATGAATAGGTAGGGAGAGATGAGTTACACAACTGTACTTCACATCTGATACTGTAGACATAATAAACGTAGCTTTGATTTTCATGGAACATAATAGTCTAAAAAACTGATTAATGTTTTATTATTCATGATGATACTATTGCTTTTTGTGATTTTGACTGATTAATGGCACACAAATCAGTCAAAATCACACAAAGCAATAGTATCACTTTGGGAATAACAGAAGTGTGCGACAATCTGCATCATAGGTACCAAAACGCGCTACAAAGCCTTTAAAAAGCAGTCTCATCCATTGGTGCTAAGGGCAAAAGTGAGTCAGAAACACCCTCTGTTTCTCCTCCTCCTCTTCCTTGTCATCCTCCTTCATGATTTTCCCAACAGCTTCCTACTCCGCCTGTGCGAGGTCCTCCAGATAGAGCCAGAGCGGCAGAAATGATTGTAATTACTCTTTAATTTATTGACTAATGGATGCGGCCTCCCCTAACAGCTGCAATTGTTTTAACGTCCACAGCACCCAGACAAAGCTCGAGTAACTAAAATAATTTATCATTTCAAGCACATTAAATTGAAACATATAGACCATAACTGTTGTAATTTATATCAGTTTGAACCAGTGAGGTGGATTTTTCCTCTCTCTTCTCTTTTGTTCCTCTCTCTGAAAAAAAACCCCCTCCTTTTTGCAGTCATAAAGTCAGAGCTGTAAGGAGAAAAGTGTAAGGACTCTGATTTCATGCTTGCCATTTTTTTTTTCTTTTTTTCTTTTTTCTTATCCACTACCTCATGTTTTATGTAATCCTATGGAAGGCAGTTTCTATTAAAAACCGACATTGCTGCCATTCTTCTTGTCAAAGCAGAGCTTCCTGAAAGTTTTTGATAAGCATCAAACCATGGTCAAGGACGTTGTTGTTACTGAGCAACTAGAGAGAGATTTGTGACACATTGCATTAAAACTGATGTATCGAGTCAGTCACACAATCTGTATTATTAATAATAATAATAATAATAATAATAATAATAATGTAGACAGCAATCTAGGCTAGTGAGTTATTCGATACAAGCACAAAAGGAATAGAATCAGATTAATCATGTAACAAGGTGATCGATATCAGATTTAAAGGCACTTACAAGCTGGAGTTCTCCCGAGCCTGATGGTGGTTATTTTTTCTAATAAAGTATGGCCACAAGTTAATCTTTAGAGATCACAAGTATATTCAAGAGATTCAAGGATCTTATAGCTGAGTATTATATTGTTTCCCACAAGAGACCACAGCTGTAGCCCTGACTTGTCCAACTAGAATCCATGCACAATCTCATATTTAATACGCCATCTTTTGTTCAAAATCATTAAGAATTTGCTTGCAGAGGTGTGTGATAATTACACAAAATGTGTAAATACTGTAGTGCGCTATCTGTATGATTATAAAGAAAGTATGATGTTTTACTGCCTTAATTACCACCAAAATATCAAAACTCAACTTTACAGTGACCGCGCGGGTTGAGTGGCTGCGAGCACATAAGCGCATGTGGCTTATAACGCGGGCACATGGGCCTTCTAGTGGATGGATTTTTGACAAATTAGCACTTGAGAAAGGTGTAAGTGTGTGTAATAAGCGCATTTTTTTTTCATTTGCGAGGTGGTTTAAAAAACAGTCAGATTGGAGGCTTTTAATTACTTTTGACCCCCCCCCCCTCCCCCTTTGAGCAGCACCCTGAGTTTTAGTCGAATGATGGTCAAATACACAATTTTAATAATCTAATTAAACATGCTCAATCTGTAATTTTTCAAACAAAGCTACCACAGCTGGCTGAACCCTGTCAATGCCAGTGAACGCTCTTTCCTTCATCACACATTTTTTTTTTTGGTTTGTTTCTGTTTGTTCTGCACTGACAGATTTGTAGGACGGATCAATAGAGTAATGTGGACTAGAGCTGCGGGGACAGAAGTGCCTCATCCCGAGAGGGGGACAATAAAGACACACACAAACATACAGACACACATATGGCAATTTCTCCCTCCTGCCCTTCACACACCATCTCAGTCACTAGCAGTGGAGGGGGACAGGAGGAAGGGGAGGGACGGTTAGAAGAATTTCTTTCAAAGTTCACAAATAAAATCTCACAAATAAAATCAGAAGTTGAGCCAGGAAAAATATGGTTCATTTTGAAAGTGGAAAAAAACACTATTGTGTGTGTATAATAAATGCACTGGGCTTTAGTGTGCTCTACTGAATGCTAAGCCTTGACATAAAAGATATTACACTTGCAATGGCCCCATAAAACAGCAAGGAAATCTGTCCTGAATGAGCTTTGAAAAGCATTTTCAAGGCACATAAAGTTTAACACGAGGGCCGCATCTGCCGAGCCTCAAGGTTCCAGACTACAACGTAGCTCGGAATTCAGCACCAAAACAGACACAAAAAAAGGGGTGTGAGTGCAAGGAGAGGGAAAGAAAATCTTTTAAAGATGTGTGTCATTGCTTTCCTTAATAAAAAGCCTCGAGAAAACCCAGAGCGTCCGGTTTATGACTCCCTGAACCAGAGTCAGGTCTAATGAAGCAGGAGAAATGAAAATAGCGCAGTATACGTCGGTACACTTTAAGTGGAGGCTTTACATGATGGTTTTTTTGTCATTACACTGGTTGGCATTACACTGTAATGCCTTTTCTCCGCTGCAGGGGGCACCATAGCATTGACTCTCCGCCATCATGCCTGCTGGAGGAAGGTTTTTTTGATGCTAAAGATGAAGCCAAACAAATTAACCACCTCAAATGTTTAGTGTGGCTTATTTGATTATTTATACTGTACATGATAGCATGATATCTGCTTGTATGATGTGAAAGTGGCTTAATCAATCAAAATGATGTCCTTTGTGCTGTATATTAATAGAGAAATTCTCCTATAGCTGTTTCTCAAGGAGAAATTCCATGACCAGGCCCTCCAGGCAGACCTTGCTAGCCCAAATCTGCAGGGAAAGTGCATGACCTCACTCCCTGTCCCGAGGTTGGCACGGCTGATGGATGAGGAACATATGGCTGCACTTTCTCACCGGCTGTACCGGGTAAGCCTCGAGAAACGCTCGGAACGGACCAAATGTGACGAGGAGAAATCCTTAATCTGCTCGGTTCACACTTCTCGCTCTTAGGGTTCTTCAGATGCATTTTCATCACACTTTTAAATAAAATACAATCACGTACAGCACACACACTAATCAGAAGAAAGCTTGTCAGAAATTAAAAATATATATATTTAAAATCCTTCTGATTTAGGCCACTTTGAGGTCAAATTTTGAAAAAAAATAAAATAAAAAAATTATATATACTGTAGAGTACACAATGGATAGTAGATAGTAAAGATATTTGTTGCACTAAACTGATAACGTCACTGTGTTACGCCTTTACCGTATCTATCTTTTCCTCTCTTCTTTCTTCTCTCCCCTATGTACAGTATGTATCATGCATGTTATCCGCTCCAAAGTGAGAGCTGAAACTGAGGGACAGGAAGACAGACAGAAAAAGGGCCAAGATAAAGTGAATGTATAAAAGTGGAACTTGCAATTGTGTACGTTCGCACACGTTGTTGTTATTGCCTGGTGGCCGTTTCCTCTTTCCCCAGAATGTCTAAACAAGGATGAAACGGATCTCATGGAGACTGGACTAAAATCAGGAGCTGATAGGGTGCTCTGGTATGACCGAGCGCGTGTGTGTGTTGGATGAACGACCTCAGCGTGGAGCTGCCTGTAGCAGCGGAGTGTGTGCTGGAGCTGCAGGCGAAGAAATGCCAGATGATCCCATCAGCTCTCCCACAGAGAAGTCTGAAACAGCACATTTCTCTAATATCTCTCTCCTCTTATTCTATAAGCTTACACGCTTCTGCTTCCAGTGATATAATAAAACAAATACAGAGCTAGAACAGGGAAGGGATAAAACATGGCGCGGTTTTCGGATGATGTAGAGTCACTCTTAGCAACTATGATGTAGAGTCACTCTTAGCAACTACAGTAGTTAAAGGTTTAATTTATGAAAGACTGCACAAGTTAGATCCTGGCCAATACCATGAAAATGTCAAGGAGGAATACCATAAACAGCAAAAAACAAACAAACAAACAAACAAACATGAATTTAGAAAATGTTGTGAAATGTTTTGTACAATGTCAGTTGAACAAAACAGCTTATAATATATTCTTTCAGTATATATGCAAGGAGTGTTCAAGTCAAAAACGGGACTTTTGACTGTGTAGAACACAGTTCTGAGAGTAAAAACTCTCTTTATTTCTCTATATAATCTCCTGCTACACTAACGCACGTATCCAATTGTTTCACTAGTGCTGGACGCCATCAAGGAATTAAGTTTTCTCAGGACGCCGGAGCCATGATCAGGCTGCCTGCTTCACGTCTGAAATAATGGCCTCCCAGGAACTCCTGTTTGGGTTTTCCAAACATGTGCAAACGGATTGCAGCAAGGTCAGGACTGTACGGGGGACGTGGCTATAACTCCCAGCTGAGTTCCTGTAATGTGCACTAGTGTTGGTGAATGATTGTGTGTACAGTTCACACAGACAGATGCATCTCTTCTTTGTCGCAGTATCAGATGTTCCACTTGCTCAATCTTCAAGGCACCGTCATTCACAGACTTCTTTAAAACATTTGCACTGTGTTGTACTGTTATTGCTGGAAGTCTTCTGTAAATGTCTATCGGTTTAAAAACAGAAAGTGCATCACGAGTCTCGGTTTGATTTGAACACCCAGGTAAATAGTAGTGTTGGTCTCAAAATGACGAGGGTGGCGTTGGTGTAAAACCGAATGATCCTCTGTGGTGACCCCAGTCACAAGAGGACGTGCACATGCTGGATACACTTTCCTACAGACACACAGATTGAGTGAGGCGCCATCAATACTGACAGGCTTTTCTACAGATTTCAGAATGTACACTGCTCATACACACGTGTGTGTGTGTACTTCCATACACACACACACACGCACGCACACGCATTTGTTTCTTGCAAAAATTCCTTTGATGTGACATCCATAACGTTGATAAATCACTGTGTCTGTGAAACCTGCAAATCAATCCCTGAGTATTTAAGATGTGAAATGACGACACATGCAGAATGACAGATTGATGTGAAGCTTGACTTGACATTTTGTTCAGTATTACCTTCATGTACTGTACTTTTAAGTAGCTTTAAACGAGTGTTCTCTCATCAGTCTGTCTATTTTTTTTTCTCTTTTTTTAAAACCTGGTAAGACCAAAAAATAAAAATAAAAAAAAAAACCTCCTCTGTCCTGAAGACTTTTCTGTGAGGGAAAATTAATGGAACAGTTTCATCATATTTAATCTGCTTATTATTAGATGGAGTACACTATTTTAGCTGAAAAAACATGAACGTAGTATAGCTTAAGGTTAAAATAAGTACCTTAAGTACTTTTTCATACATTAATATTCAGAATTCAATGTGACAAATATGAACTAATTATAGGAAACAACAAGAGAGGTGTTTTTAAACATTAGTATTTCTCCTTCCTCATATGTCATTATATTTATTATTGTACTATTGTTTTTTTTTTTTATTATATTGCTGTAACTTTAATATAGTTATAGACCTTCAGTTTTTGTGTAAAAAAAAAAAAAAAAAAAAAAAGGCTGACTGAACAAAAAAAAAAATCTTTCCCTCTTCTTCCCTTTATGTCAACCGTTCCCTGGGCACATCGCTTCTTTCATTCTTCATCACACCCACACCCACAAACCTTCCTGCCGGGGGCGACACATGGTCAGCACCTTTAAAACACACACAAGCTGATATGATTCATCCGTCTCTCCTGGGGCTCTCGTACAGCTCGCTGCGCTTTACCTCTCTCACTCTCTCTCTGTCTGTCTGAGCTGATCACTGGGGTGGGCCTCCCACCCTGACTGATGCCCCCATTGACCGGCGGTGGCGCGGGTGCGCTCCGGATGTGCAATATCATTCAGGTAGAGATGCTTCAGGTTCCCACACAAGCCCACCCCTCTGAGGCTGCAATCAAAGCCGGACGAGGAGAACGAGATAACTGGGAAGATGCGATCAAAGCGAGGAGGGATCTCGCTAAAGCCGATTTACCTGTTTGTTTACTCTGATCCCTGCTGGAGCGCTAATGTGCTTTGGTACCTGAAAATCTGCAGCAACAGGATAATGGAAGGAGGCGTTGTGACTGACAGCTCGGATTGGCTCGTATGCATGAAGGGAAAATGAAAAAAAAAAAAAAACTGGGGTTCCTTGGACAAATCAGGAAAGTGTCCAGAGTTTAGTGCTTCTGCTTTTGATATCGTGCACACACACACACACACACACACACACGCGCACACACATACAAACACACAGTTTGACATATGGATGTTCAACCATAATAATGATAATAAAGCAATATACATCGTTCCTGGACTGTATTATTGTATTCATCCATCACAAAACAATCCGCGTCAGCTTATCGCTCATGAAAATGCTGCACTAAAGGACAATCTGACAACATCCTGGTTATACAGGAGGGATAGACTGTAAGCATCACGACGCATACTATGTTACTCGCTTACACAACGTCCTCCTACTCACTTTAATAGAAACCTTGCCGTCTTTTTTTTTTAACCCAACACAAGCAGGCAGCCATGTTGAAACCCGGCTCTTGTCTGTTGGCCGGCACCACGCTGATCTCTTTGACGTAAAGTGGATGAAATCAGAGACCGTACATCACGCCTAATGATGCCCACAGGCGGTACCCTGAAGGGAGGGCAGTCTGCACATGCGCACACACTCACACACACACACACAAACATACACAGAAGAGGTTCCACGTGACGTATCTCTAAATTTCAAGTGGCTAGCAGGCTCTTTAATGAATTAAGTATCAGAGAGCGTGTCTCTGCTCTCGCGCCAGCCTCCTCGCCTCAGTCTATACGTTATGCAACTGGGCGAGGCCGAGGCGGGGAGCGTGATGAGATACGGCCGAGGTTTAGCCTGGAAAAGCACAGAGAGTGGGTCGCTTCATGAGCTAGAGCGCTGCCTCTGACAGCACAGGCAATGAGTCAGAGCCGGAGATAAAAGAAGAGAAAGACAGAACTACTGATCTCATGACAGTCTCAGAGTGCAGGATGAAGAAGAGGCTGCGGAGAGAGAGAGAGAGAGAGAGAGAGAGAGAGAGAGAGAGAGAGAAAGAGAAGCAAGCACTGTGCACTGTGATAGATTATTTTATAAAATATTGATTAATCCAACAAAGTTAATCCAATTATTGAAACATTAATAAGTCATATTACGGTGATAATCTAATATACTGTAACAACACACTGTCGTGTAGATGTTACTTTCTATACATCTAGTAAATCTTTTACCATTACCTTTTCATTTTTACAAAAAAAAAAAAAGATGTAATTTTTTTTTTATGTTAAAAACTAAACTAAAGATCTTATTGTATACAAGGTTTACAAAACCTGCCGTTTGTCTAGTTAATGACTGTGATACACGTCATGTATAGTACTAATGTGGTCACGGATCAACGTACACTCGGTTGTTCCAGGGTTCTTTAAGATTTCACTGGATAATAAAACATTTCCAGAACGTTTCCCACAGAGAGACAGGATTTACAGACCCTTCTAACGAGTGTGTCCTCTGCTTACAGACGGCTGTACGTACTAACTGTTCGTATCAGCTCCTAAATAAACCCAGCTGTTGTAGCAGAGTTAATAAACACGAGGGCGTCTCCCTCCCTCTTTATTGATTTTAACATGTTTTATTTTCTCTAATTCAGCTCATTGTTTCCGTTTCAATGTCGATTCATTAATGATGCGCTGCGTGCGTGTGCGCTTAAATACCAAACGCTCTGCTAAATGCCACCGGTCTTTTCAATTTCACAACAGGTGCAGCACAGAGTTTACTGTTCTTCCTCTTCTTGGTGTGTGTGTGTGTGTGTGTGTGTGTGTGTGTGTGTGTGTGTGAGAGAGAGAGAGAGAGAGAGAGAGAGAGAGAGAGAGAGAGAGAGAGAGAGAGAATGTAAGGGAGAGCGGAAAGAGACAGATAAAGAGAAAGACAGACAAACAGACAGATACCAAGACAGAGAGAGAGAGGTGGTTTTAAACTCACTTTATTATAACAAATTAAGGAAAGGACTGTTTTACAATTTATATATATATATATATATACACACACATACATACATACATACATACAGTATATACACATATACATGCATACACACATATACACACTATATACACATACTGTATACACACATACACACAATGTATTAACCCCGTGACCCTCCACCCCACCAACAACTCCAACGTCTTTTAAAGTCTTGTGTCACCCTGTTATGTTTTATAGGTTTATTATGTGTCATTTTTCTTGTTTGTCGATGTGAGATTTTTTACAAACCGGATTCCAAAAAAGTTGGGACACTAAACAAATTGTGAATAAAAACTGAATGCAATGATGGGGAGATGGCAAATGTCAATATTTTATTCACAATAGAACATAAATCATGGAACAAAAGTTTAAACTGAGAAAATGTATCATTTTAAGGAACAAATATGGTGAATCAAAATGTCATGGTGTCAACAAATCCCAAAAAAGTTGGGACAAGGCCATTTTCACCACTGTGTGGCATCTCCCCTTCTTCTTACAACACTCAACAGACGTCTGGGGACCGAGGAGACCAGTTTCTCAAGTTTAGAAATAGGAATGCTCTCCCATTCTTGTCTAATACAGGCCTCTAACTGTTCAATCGTCTTGGGCCTTCTTTGTCGCACCTTCCTCTTTATGATGCGCCAAATGTTCTCTATAGGGGAAAGATCTGGACTGCAGACTGGCCATTTCAGTACCCGGATCCTTCTCCTACGCAGCCATGATGTTGTGATTGATGCAGAATGTGGTCTGGCATTATCTTGTTGAAAAATGCAGGGTCTTCCCTGAAAGAGATGACGTCTGGATGGGAGCATATGTTGTTCTAGAAGCTGAATATATTTTTCTGCATTGATGGTGCCTTTCCAGACATGCAAGCTGCCCATGCCACACGCACTCATGCAACCCCATACCATCAGAGATGCAGGCTTCTGAACTGAGCGTTGATAACAACTTGGGTTGTCCTTGTCCTCTTTGGTCCGGATGACATGGCGTCCCACATTTCCAACAAGAACTTCGAATCGTGACTCGTCTGAACACAGAACAGTCTTCCATTTTGCCACACTCCATTTTAAATGATCCCTGGCCCAATGAAAACGCCTGTGCTTGTGGATCTTGCTTAGAAATGGCTTCTTCTTTGCACTGTAGAGTTTCAGCTGGCGACGGCGGATGGCACGGTGGATTGTGTTCACTGACGATGGTTTCTGGAAGTATTCCTGAGCCCATTCTGTGATTTCCTTTACAGTAGCATTCCTGTTTGTGGTGCAGTGTCGTTTAAGGGCCCGGAGATCACGGGCATCCAGTATGGTTTTACGCCCTTGACACTTACGCGTTTACCCTTGGTGTTTACTCTCGCTGTGTACAGTAGTGGCGGTGTTCGGGTCAGCACCGGGTGCGGTGTGTGTCTCTGTGGTAGCAGTGTGTGTGTGTGAATGGACCTCCGTGAGTGCTGGCTCGGGTGTGTCGCTGAGGCCTGCGGCGGACTCGGACTCCTCTGTGTTTTCCGGCTGGCTGTCCCCGCGCTGCTGCCGCTGTTTCCCGGCCGAGTCGCTCCCCGGCTGCGCGTCTCCGTGTGGACAGCTCAGCCTCTTGTACCCGACATCCCCGCACTCGAAACACGTCAGCGGCTCCGTGGTGTCGAAAACGGTGTAGCTGCTGTCCCCCACTTTACACTTAAAGTTGACATTAAGTGTTCCTTCCTGGTTATTTAAAACCTCTTACACCCGAGCGGGATGGCTCTCATGAGGCTGACGAACCTCCCGAATCGGTCCAGCTCCCTCGTGATCGCCTCGTCCTGTATGAACGAAGGCATGTTTGATATCACCACTCTTGTCGTGGGGGCAAACAGAGGGGTGACCTGGACCGCAGATCCTCTCACGGTCATTCCGCTGTTTATCAGTGCACTCACGAGGTTCGGCTTTTTTAAAAACACCACCACCGCTTTGTTCATCCGGGAGGCTGAGTAGATGCTCTCACACCCGACCTGCTCTCTCACCGCTAGCAGTACCTCCTCCACCACCCCATTGTCCATGACGCCATTCCGGAGAGATAAACTTTCCACCGGCCTCAGTGGCCATGGTGCCCCGCTCACTCTCTCTCTCACGATAAAGTTTTAAACTATCTTTTAAATATTCACTAAAAGATAAAGAAGTGGGGAGAAAACGGAAACAGAAACAGTATTCCACACGCTCCCTCACACCCAGCGCATGCGCACAGAGACAGACAGACTGATTTCAAGAGTGACTAGAAATTAGGAACTGGATGGAAAGAGAGAGGTGAGAATGAGAAAAAGGAGCGAGAGAGGCCATGAAAGAGAGACACATGGGGAGGGGCAGAGAGAGAGTGATTCAAAGAAGAGAGAGAGAGAGAGAGTCTACATAGTGGGCAATCCAACATGATTCTCTCTCTCTCTCTCTCTCTCTCTCTCTCTCTCTCTCTCAGGAGCGTGGAGGTGAATGTACTCACAGAAGTGTGTGTGATTAAACGGAGTGGATATCAGTGACAGTGGAGTGTGGGAGCGCTTGGAGGTTAGACGAGGGGAGAGATAGTGCGCCTGGGTAAGTAGGAGGAGCCATTGGGGGAAATCGCTGTTTCTTTACAGATGCAATCTCTATGTTTACTTCCCTCTATCATATTAACCTTCTGTATCGCACCACATTTAACATGCCATCTCTCTCTCTCACACACACACACACACACACATACTCTCACACGAGGTCGTCCCCTTGCCAGCATTGTTGCAGTGTTTCTCGCTAGCAGCAGGAAGTCTAGCAAATCACATCCTGTCGCCAAAGCCTCATAAACTGATGCATCAAATGAGCCAGGCAATTAATTACCTTTAATTAAAATTAAAATGCCCCTCATGCCAGAAAGCAGAAGACCCTGTACCCAACAACAACAAACCCAAAGAGACTGCTAGAGCTGATGAATGTAATAAAGTAATAACGTTTTTATAGAGGATGATATTGATTGAGAGAGAAATTGTTATGATGTTATTAAACTCTCCTGCAGTAAACGTGAGCATCATCGCCATGGCGGTGCTACATGTTGCTGGAGCACGTTCACATTTACAGTACCAGTCCAAATCAGAGTGAGATCTATTACTTTAGGTGTGTTCGCCATTGATTTGTTTTCTCGCTGGTCATATAACTGAACGAACAAAAAAAGCCTAAATTGTTATGCTAAAACCGATATCACAGACCGAATCACTTCACCGATTGGTAAAAACTGAAAAAAAACCTGCCTGCATGCTCACTGGAAAGGTTTGCTCACTGTTTTTTTTTTTTACAGTATACCAATCACCTGAGCATCTCTGAGCACATAGAGCTCCACTTAATGTATTCTGCCCCGGGTGGTGAGAAAAATATCTTGCGGGTAGATTCATCGTTATAAAAAAATGGCCAGTAGAATCAGAGTTGTTTAATCGTGAAAGTATTTTTACTAGGGATGGGATTCCCAGGGGATCACACGATACGATATTACCACCACACCCAGGTGCCGATTTAATCTGCATTTCAATCGTAATGAAATAAAAAGTATCACAGATAAATATCCAGATTCTATACTACTTATTATTAAATTTTGTTACTTCAACAAACTTTGCTCCTATCACACAGTATTCTGTGCTAACTACAGTTTAGAGTGTGCCCTCTGTAGGATTATATTACCACCTCAAATTAAATTTGCAATATATACAGTATATGTACAACATGCACATGCACAAACAGTACGATAAGAACTCACAAGATGAAGAATAAACTTGTTAATGAGACTCATCAGAAAAAAAAAAAAATACTGTAGAGCAATGAAAAAATGTCATGCTAAGTCCAGATCGACGATATTCCAAAGCGATGAGCTCGTAAGAAGGGAAGCACAGGAAGCGATGCGCCATCATGCATAGTGGCTACTGTACAAGCATCAGAAGGCCGCGTTATGGTCTGTGGTTGCTTCGGTTGCTCATGTTTAGGCTCAGAACGTTATACAGGAATAAAATGAAGTCGTCTGATGAGCTGAATGTACTGAATGACCAGGTTATCACATCTGTAAAGTTTTCCTGCATTTTGTGAGGGAGTTGTTCTGGGTGCATTGTGTGCTGTAATAAAATATTAAAGTGTGTGTCTTCTTAAAACTCTTTAAAACCTAACCCTAACCCTGCCCATTTCAGCTGATTCAAACAGACTAATATGTAAACGCATCCTAAAGAAAAGAAAAAATCCCTCTCTAGACTCTGAAACCTTTCTGCACAATGCACTCGGGTTCAGACATCTCTACCCCTGTGTACAATCAATATGTGAATTTTAAACACAATAAAAATGAAGGTCACATGATCTGAACTGACAGCCATCAGCCAGGGCTTTTTGTTATTTATAGCTCTTCCGTATTAATAAAAAATGATTCTCATGTGGCTCTCGCGGGGCAAAGGGGCAGGTGCTAGAGCATGCGCGTGACGAGAGGGTGATTTCTATTCTTCCTTATCCATCGGGACTTTGTAAATGTGCCTGTCAGCTAATAATGAGCCAACAGATATTCGGCAGAGGTCAAAACACGGGTGCTGGAAATGCAGATCGAGCCGGAGCAGCGTGCAGGATGATGTGTGAGATATATTCCGCTTCATAATGACGGGATTAATTTGGCCGCTGCTCGATATCTGGCAACGGCATCGCTGTTTGAGGGTTAAAACTTTTATGACGGCATAGCAATTACCGAAAAGTCTATTTGAGTCATAAATTTTTCAGGGGATTTTACACCGACCTTGGATCAGATGCCAGAATCCTAATATATTCATTACTGCTCAGCGCTGCATGACATTGTTTTCACACATAAGTAGTTTTACTCTTAATGTTTGTCAGGGTAAATTGTGAATGGCACCTGATTTGGGTTTGTCTATAAGGCTCTTAACAGATTAAAGATGTGCAACACAAATGTAAAAAAATTTAATGAAATCTAATCTAATCTAATAGAATCGAGCATTTCAATGTATTAAACGTTTATTTTATTTTTGGATTGATTTGCGGAATGACCAGAGGTGCCGTCGGTTTGTCTTGCGAATGGTCTCCTGCCGTGCTAATTAAATCCCGGTTAAGCTTTCGACGGAAGGATTGTCCCAGAAACTTCATTAAGCGTTATGAATATTAATTTTCCAATTCAGAAAACGCCTTAACTTTTAAACAGCCGTGGAATCGTCTAGCCTTTAAAACAGGCATAATTGATCAGTTAACAGATTTAGACGTATTAATGCCGTCATGAAAAATTGATCTGAGACAAAGTATAAATTCTTCATCGTTAGCAGTCAGAATATTTTCTTAGCAAACGTTTAAATTATGAATAGATGAAAATCGGTGATGAGGAATGCGAGTCCGGACTTCCACCACACACACTCACACACACTTACTATCTCTCTCCCTCTCTCTTACAGTATTCTAATACTTCTCCAATTCTTACTCTTACTAGAACCATAAATCTATAAAGGTGGTAAAAGTCATGAAGAGGCTTTTTTCCCGCTAACAGCTCTACGAGAGATAATAACTCACACTTTGTATTCATCAATGGGCTTTGTGTTTTAACAGCTAGCTATTAGCATTCAATAAATCATTATCATGCTACCTAGTGTAGCGTTTTTAATAAAGCTCTTGTGATTTGACCTGAACTGACACCTTCCTACTGTATGTTCTTTGGCTGCCATTTTTTTCAGACATTTTTTGCATCAGTATTTAAATTTCATTTCGTGTCAATCTGATCAAGTCAAACTTTATATATATATATATATATACCCCCCGTGGATGGATGGGGGTGAGGATCTTTCAAGTAGTTTTACCTTCATACTTTAAGCAAACTGAAGAGTTCCTAGCCTACTGTTCACCTATTTATTTATTTATTTATTTATTGGAGTGAAGAATTTTAAGCTTTTACCGCCTCTGCACAGAGCGAAATTAACTGAATAAACTGAATCTTCAGGTTCTTTCGTATTTAACCTAACCCTGGGGTGGGGGGGTGTACTGTGTGTGTGTGTGTGTGTGTGTGTGTGTGTGTGTGTGTGTGTGTGTGCGCGCGCGCGTGTTTGTGACAGCCGTTTCGCTGAGACGGCTGCATAGCTGTGTCGGGTTTTTTAATCACATCGCACTTAACGTTGCCTGAGGACTTTGGAAATGATCTAAAGGATAACACGCAGGTTAGATCGTGATCGCTCGGGAGAGGTCTCAGGGTTTTCATTATACTGTACATGAATTCATAACAGGTATTAGTTATATACTTTGAATTTTAGTTTTTTCAGGAATAAACATTTTTTTAGTGTTCTGTTTAAGGAAAATAATCAACACCTGTCTGCTGTGGTGAGGCAGAGCTATTGTTAATACCCTGATGCTGATTATTTATCAATTACAGCTTGTAATAACATGTCTATTCTTTTTTTCATTTATTAATAAAGGTCACAGTTCATGCTTTATCCAGTTATAGTTCTATGAAGGTTATGAAATATCTGTGAAAAAAATTATCTCCTGTTTGAACATTTAAGAGCTAAAAATCTTCACTTTCGACAAAAATGATGTTGCTGATGAACCTGTTTCAAAGCTCTGACACTGGAGACTCCTTCCAATAATGATCAATCACGACTACACCAAGTCCCAGTGAGTTAATATAAAGGAACACATTAGAATGATTGCCTTCATATACGGCTGACGATCAATTCAGAGCGGGAAATTTCTGGTGTCTGCAGGAGTAAAAGTGATTGACATTTACATATGACTTCAAGCAAAGTAAGAGACTCTTAGCAGCAGTAAAACATTTGAATGATACTAGTGTTGTAAACAGGGTTGTACGTCCGTGAAAGACGATCCGAGTTGGAGCCCACTGCAGTCGAACATATTGTGAACATTCAGCAAGTGGATCGACTGATCCTTGAAAATCGATGGATAACTTGAGATACATCCGTCTGTGGGACACAGCAAGAAAAAAAGTTTTTGCTCTCAGAACTGTGTTATTCTGCACAATCAAAAGTCCCGCTTTGACTTGAACGGTCCTTGTGGACATGCTGGTGTCCTTCAAGCATGGTCAGTGCACCGGGAAGCAAGTAGTTTGTTCTGTGAGCTCTTCATAGAGCTTGGAGACGTAATTAAATACATTTTTTAGGATGGCTGGAGAGGAGACGCCTTGGTACACTGGGGTTGTCCCACATGTCGGGAGTTAGTTTGTAACTCTCTGATGTCTGAGTGACTGACTTGAGTCATACACTTACAGTACCTTCCACACACAGACACACAGACAGACATATATTGATGAATCTGTTTAATAGCGCAGTGACTGATCACCCCGGTGCTGTAACAGTTTGAGCTGCTCATACAGCGTTTAAATAAGTGAATGTTTCAGTGATTCTCTGACCAATTTGACCTTGCCTGCTTGACCCTGGATGACCCTGATTTAACAACCATCTGTTTTCATTATCAAGCTCCTGCCAAGAACCTGGCGTGGAACATCGTCGGCTACAGAACGCTGGGTCGAGATCGAGACGCGGAGCTTTTTACACAACAACAACAACCAACACGCTAATGAATCTATTTTCACTGTGTGTTTGTTTGTAGTGTTTTCTTATTCACAAATGTTCACAACTTCAAATAAACAAATAAACAAATAAATTATTAAATAATCACCCATGACAGACAGAAAACTGGCTTTTTTCTGTCAAATATTTATGTTGAATGTGTGTTGGGATTTGTGCCATGAAAACAAAACCACAGCCTGAAAAAACATTATTTTTAACCGTCTCCAGAAATCTGTCATCTGTTAATAGCAATCTGATTGTCTGATTGCCATCATTACAAAAAAACAAAAGTAATTAGATGTACAGTAAGGGGACACTTATTTTAGTAAGGAGTCTCCAGTGTCAGTGATTTTTAATGGCCAGTGATAAAGCTAGAATTGATAAAGTAATGAGTTCGATTCTTTTGTGCACAGATTTATGTAGCGCCATATTGGCTGCAAAATCTATTATTTTTTTAACGATTTATTACATTTATCAGACAGATGCCCAGGTCGATCATCCAGTGACCAGAATTAGCTGGGTTTTTTTTTTTAGCTCGAACAGACATCAACGATCAGCGTTGGATCTAGACCAATTCTGTGCCGAGTGCACGAGCTTCCGAGTGCTGCTACAGAAACACATTTTTATGGCGCTACATTATTAAAAAACCTTGCGCGTTAAAAATGCACCGAACAGCCTTTTTCTCAAAACTCTGTCAGCGAATTAAAGCCAAAGCCACTCATTACACACTCTTACACCAGCCTCAGTTTTGAGAGTTTGGAGGTGGCAAAACATTGCCGTTTCCTTATAATCCTACAGGTGCCACTTAAAACTATTCCCACATTGGCATCCCGTCTGGTAGAAGTGAATTATTTCCTATGTTTGTTTAGAAATAATAATTATGTTGGTGATTCACGTCAATACAGTATGACTTTTTCATTCTCCTCATAACAATGCTTTGGTTGTGCTCATTTCCATTTCTGAGCCACGTACAGTTCAACACCAGCATTAGATCAGCAACTGAAGCATTTTTCCACAGCATGTGTTTATACCTGTGTTTAAACGTACTTCTGACTTGACTCTGGCTTTCTCCTTTCCTTTTCACCTCCCACTACCACCTTTCCAAATGATTCAGTGATTCACTGACCCTCCTCCTCCTCATTCGTCACCCTCGCTCTCGCCTCTGTCTGTTTCGCTGTTTGTCTCTATTTCATATTGACATGCTGCCGTTTTCCCGACCCCCCTGCGTTCATCATCCTCAACTGCCTATTGGACAGGACACTTTCTCAACACACTCTCCACAACACGCACATGCACATGCAGACAGTCCCTGAGCTTTCTCATCAACTGTTCTAGCTGGTATTTTGGATATATGAACATAAACAACTTCACTGAAAGACCCAGATAATGGACTTTACTGGACAAACACATTTAGTGTGGATCGGGAGAATGCTGGACGGAGCGAGAGGAGTGATAGAAAAAGTTTTTTTTTTAAAGCCACACATGATTATAATAATAATAATAATAATTATTATTATTATTGTTATTACTGTACTGGATATATTCAGTATTTTTTTTACTGCAGTCAGAATAAACTTGTGTCTTTCAGGCTTACCCATGAGTACTCACTTCAGGTAAAACCTGTCTGTGTACATGACCTTCTATGGAGTTTTGTGGGCGTCGCTACATGCGAATGAGCTGGGCTGGGGACAACCCAGTAATTTAAAAAAAGTTAAAAAGTCAGCGTTTCTGCAACATCTGTGAAAATCTTTTGTGCCTTTTGGTTCACTCACTCACTCTCTCTCTCTCTCTCTCTCTCTCTCTCTCTCACACACACACACACACACACACACACACACACTTGACGCTTTAGTAAAAGAGTGATAAATGAGGCCCGGTGCCTGGCTGTCAGAAACGGGTCTGAGCAGAACCCCAGGTATCCTTTATCATCCGGTGAAGTCCACAGGTGGGAGAAGGAAGAGAGGAGCTGAGTGTTTCGGGTTTCGTGAGATGAAGCGCAGGAGCAGCTGCGCAATATTTCAGAGTGAGGAAAAACACCATTCGAGACAAATGAAACAAATATAAAGGCTGTGTTTCTAGCAGCCTGATGCCAAAAAAATTAAACAAGACCAACAACAAATAAATCAGCCAATCAGCAAGCCTGGGGAGTGTGTGTGTGTGTG